>JALGQJ010000004.1:24828361-25055861 GCA_023055345.1 Quercus wislizeni
AAGGAAAGCCAAGATAATTTGAGGGGAAGTACTGAAGTTTAGTGAAAAGAACAAGAAGAGAATGAAAATTAAATAGAACTTTTCCATCTTATTTTATTTTGTAAATGAAAATAAACTGATTTTATTAATGGAGATGTCACACGACCTCAGGCTTAACTTCGTGTTGCAAGAGTAGAACTCCTACTTTGTTTAATCATGGTCTCTCTAAACAATATAAGAAAAGCAAAATCGTACAAGGACGTATATATTTTATGCAATGGCATAAAATAGCCTAGGTAATATTGAACCACATGCTTGCCACATGACTAGAGCAAAGCTATAGCAATATATTCCAAACCAAGCGTGCACAATTATATCACAATGTATAAACTTCAACAAAGAACTACTTTAAAATGCCAATTTTATAGTTCCCTTGCAATTATACACTAACAAATTTTTATTGGTAAATTACACACAAGACACAATCGGTGGAAAAAATTGGCCTTTACCCTTTTTAAAAAAACAATCTAGCATTTTGTCATATTTTCCAAACTAATTAGGGAAATACCCCTCTTTTGAAACTCAATTTTCTCAAAATCAAGTTAAGCCCTATAGTGACGTTTTTAAAGAGCCTATAGTGACGTTTTAAGGACTTATAGTAGTGTTTTGTAACTCAATCTCCATGAAGTCGAGTTATAGGTAAAAAAAGAAAAACAAATTGCATGTAACTCGACTTCATGGAGATCGAGTTACAAAACGCCACTATAAGTCCTTAAAACGTCACTATAGGCTCCTTAAAACGACACTATAGGGCTCCAGAAATTTTTTTTTTTTTTTTAACTCAATTTTGAGAAAATCGAGTTTTAAAATAGAGATATTTCCCTAATTAATTTGGAAAATTGGGCAAAATGCTGGATTTATTTTTTGAAAAGAGCATTTGTCCATTTTCTCCCACAATCGGTGGGTTCTTTAAGTCCATGATCTTATCTTCTGCATTTGCTCTAACAAGGGGAGAAGGTGCCATTCAAGTTAAAGTTCTTTGGCTCTCTCTCTCTCTCTCTCTCTCTCTCTCTCTATATATATATATATATATATATTTTTTTTTTTTTTTTGATAAGTAAGAAAAATTTTATTGAAAAAATAGTAAAACACGACAAAGATGAAAATGATTCAAAGGAAATAAAAAAGAATATGTACAAAAAAGAAGAGAATCTATAAACATCGGGAAAGATTCACTAGATATGAGACACCAAACCTAAGACTGATCAAATAAAGTGCATATAATGATAAAATGGGTATTGAGTAGAGATTTTTTGGGTGAGGGTGGAGAATAGGAAAGTAGGGGTGGTGTTCTTAAATTTGTTTTAAAATGTGTATAGTTGCCGAAAATGCAAAATAATGCCAATGCTAAAATATGTATGATCTTTCTAGATTATGGATTATTCAACTTTAGGCATTAAGGAATAAGGACCCTTTTAAAGTGATGCATTCTTGCCACATGGCACTTCAAAATAAGAGTAAGTACACTTATGTAATCATTGACACGCTAATTTCCCAACAAATTAAGCTGGTGAATTCATACCATATGTGTAAAAATGAGTATTTTTCTCATAATATATTTATTTTGAACATGATAGGTTATTAATAGTTTTTCAATATTTATAAGTTTGTCTAACTCAATGAGTGGAAATTTTATGGGTAGAAATTGTGTTAATCTAACTTCCATCAAACGAGATGCTGCTTTTCAATAAAATAGACCAAGAAGTTCAAAAGTAATGCAATTTTCTAACTAAATTGTATATATATTTTTTATTTTTGGTAGTTTCCCAACACATCCGATTAATAGTTGTTCATTCATTGTGATTTGTGAACAGTGAATTGGTTGGGGTCTTTGTATTCTGCTATCCATGTACAACTGGGTGAACTTGCTCCAGTTTTTCAAGAAGTAATTATTCAACTGTCTCAGCAATTGGTCCTTTTGTGGAACAAGAAGGTGTAATAAAATAGATATGAGAAGATGGAACATGAATAAAGTGATTAAGGTCCATGTATGGTAGTTTCTCCAAAAAAAAAAAAAAAACCAGTCGATGTGTAGTTAAACTTAAAGGTAATGAACAAAATGTTAGACTTTCGACATGAACTTTGTAAGCTTTATCAATTTGACCAAATATGATTGGAATTTTGCTTAGTTGATTCAGTAAAAATTGAAATGGTTTTCTTCATGTATCTCCTCTTGGTATCATTTTTTGCGGCAGCTTTTTTTATTTTATGCTATTTTAATTTAATTTTTCTCTCTTCATCTTACAGTTTCTTTGTCTGCAAAATACCAATGTGAGCCCAATTTTAGCTTCCACTTCTTGGTTTTAATTTTAACCATGGGATACATATGTGATGATTGAAAATATGACTGCAAAATGTAAGAACCCCGATTTATGATGAAAGAATATTATAAACATTTTCAAAGAACTTTATGTTCAAAATAGTGAACACTCTTTACTTATAACAAATACAACTCAAGAAGAGATACGAACAGAAAGTAGAAAATTAGGAATGAAAATAAATTGTGTAAAACCCCGATTGATCTAAAAACAAAGTTCCACAACTAAAAAAGTAAAATGGAGATCTATTCAACATTAACAAAATATAAAACGAAATAAATAATAATAATAATTGTTTCTTAATAAATTTTCTTTTGTAAATAAACATGACAATCAATAATTTTTAATATATATAATTTAATTTAAATTTAATTTCATATTTAAACCCACCATTAGAATCTTAGCACATCATATTTCTTCAAGTTCTAGAATTTATAGTTTCATATACAAATAAATCAAAATGAATGACTATTAAAAACTATCATAATGATCAAATTTCATATTCAAACAAAAATAAAATAAAAAAGAGAACAAAACATATTATGTTAAAATTCCCCGTGTATTGTATGGTTACCTGCTATTAATATATATATAATGTAAGATCTTGATTCTTTGTTAAATTTTTTTAAAATTGCAACAAATTTTTGAAAACTCACATTTTTCCGTCATTATTATAATATATATATATATATATATATATATATTTTTTTTTTTTTTTTTTTTTGTTTCCTTAGAACTTTTAAACACAAAAAAAAATTAAATTAAGTTAAAGAAATTATTTGATCCGTACTTGTATTTTCTTATCTCACTTTTTGCTAAATTTTCATCACTCTCTCTTCAATACTCTATCTCTCTCGTCAATATGACAATATGTGCATCAGTGCAACAAGCAAAGCTCTCAAACTGAAGTGGACAGATTGTATCTGCTTCTCTTTGGGCTTCTTCCTCAACTCATAGATAGTAAATCTGATGTTTTTGGTGTAACTATGGGCGTCTTAGGCTTCACTGCTTCAGACTTGACAGCATCTTAAAAATCAATATCTTTATTCTTCTTAAATCTTAAATCTGAAAAAAAAAATTTCAATCTTTATATATTTTTTGGTTCCATACCATAAAACCCTCTTCTCCTCAAATTTTTACTAGTGAGTATTTTCACCAATCCATTGGCTCAATTATACACTAACATAGAAACTAAAGACTTTTGGTATTAGGTAGAAGGCAGTGAGCATCAGACAACTTCCACAAGTTCTAACAAATAGAATATCTCACGCTAAGTGTGATGACAATGACAGATGAAATTCAGAATTCTAACCTCTTGCGTGTAGTAAACACAGTGATTGACATCAGTTACCATAAGAATCTAGGAAACTACCACCCATAGAAAAGATGGGTAAGAGATATGGCCTGTTTGGAAATTTAGAGAGGGAGGAGGGTAGAGGGGAATGGTTTCCCTCCACCTTGTTTGGATATTTTTAAAATTAGTAAGGGAGAATGGAGTAATTAGTCATTCCTCTTATCTGGATGTTTTAAAAACTAGGATGAAGAGGAGAGAAAATGATTAAAATAGACAAATTTACCCTTATTTGAAAATGGACTTACAACATTGGTCTATTATTAATTTGGTCTATTATTAATTTAGAAAGAGTAAATTGAGAAATTTATTTAGTCAATAATTTATCTACTCTACTCTCCCTTTAAATCTCTCCAATTTGGGGGAGTTAAAAATGAGGGATTAGAGGTGATTGAAACCCCTCCAAATTCCTCCCCCTCATTCCTTAAAAAACTTCCAAACAAAGTAATTGAATTACTCTCCCTAGACTCTACTCCCCATCCTTTTTTAAACTTCCAATCAAGCCAATAAGCACCTCTGCCTCTTAAAATATGTGCCACACCACGTCTCAACAAGATTGTTTCATTCACATGCAGATGGAAATGAAGATACAGCATCAACAACAATTGGGGTGCAGGTGTCTTTACTTGCAATTATTGCAGAAGCATCAGAATCCATTTCCACTGATTTTCTTTGTCTGCAGAGCTATGCCTCCGGCTTGGGTGGGACAATTCCACTCCTATTATCTTCTAATGTTTCCTTTGTGAAGTTATATATGCTAGAATCTGATCCCACCAAAGCTCTCCCAAAAGATTCTTCTCTAAGTTCCTACTTACTCCATAAACTGCATTTATCACCCCCATAATTGCTGCTACCCTCCCACGGAGAACTTCCCTTATCCAGCCTATTATGCTCCTCATGATGAACTACAACTCAAGCAGAAAAAAAAAAGTACAAATGAGAAAAATAACTTACTCAGCATTTTTCTTGTAACAATATAGTTTTACACAAGCAAACAATACAGAAGTTGCTATTATAGAACAACAGCTCTATCATAAGAGAACTGGAATTTATAACCACCAAGATAACCATTCGCCCTACAACCATAGCCACAAAACATTATAAATTCCAACTGCTTCTTTCATTCCACTAATGCCTTGTATTTACAGTACAATTACTCCCCAGATTCAGAAAGAGGCATGACCTTAAAGAATAAGTAATCAGAAAGTAAAATTGAAGGCCAAAGAGAAAATTCATTTACCTGCAGCAATAACCTTCTTTGGTTGTTTTTTGACAAATGCCATATAAGCACAAGCATCCATTTGCTTTTGTTTCACCGATGCAGATTCATCCTCTTTTTCACTTTGGCCAGCTTCTTTAGTTTCCAGTGTCAACTGTTTCACGCACTTCTCTGTTTCTTCCCTTTTGAGATCTCTGAGTACTTGGAGGGCTAGGAATCATCTTTCCAGTCAATTATTTTTCTCTAGCAGACCTTCTTAAACCAGTGATGAAACAGTGGAGGCATTGATCTATGAATTAAGACGTCTTAAAGAAACTCAGCTTCCCATGGCAATGTTATAAAGCAAGGCATTGTTTTCATTTGAACCTCAAGCACTGTATTCTTCAGCTTAATCAAACATTGGTTGATAACTGCCACAGTGCCACCACTCACTTAGTCACTTTGAAGTTCCACATTCCGCAGCCAGATGAAACAAGACAAGGTTTCATATCTGTCAAGAATTATTGCAAATGCATTGAACTTCCCTACTTGTTTCGTCACAACTGGAGACTTAGAATTCTCTAATCTTAAACCTGCTCAAATCAACAAATAAGATCCTCCGAGACAGTATGCTATTTCCCAATCATACTCAACTGCTTAACTAGCTCCTCATTTTCAAATTTCTTCAGGTGTTCAGCTATACTGTCAATATAAGAAGCTTTCAATCCAATTCCTTTCTTGAGCATTAACCTCGCAAGCTTTGCAGCCTCTACCAAATGGCTTTGTTGACAAAGCCCAACTAAAAGAATAGAATAAAGATCAGAATCAATGGAAGTTAAAAACTCAAACTTCTCAACTTCATCAAATAAGTAAAATCCATCTAGCACTCGTCCCTCCAAACAAAGCTCCCTTATCAAAATGCTACTAGCCAAACTATCAGGTTTCGCCCCAGTAGCAAGCATCTTCCTAATGAGCTTCTCTGCCTCCTCAAGTTTTTGAAATTTTATGAAAGACAATATTAGAGAACTATAGCAATCACCATATGAAACACTGCCTCCTGCAACAACTTTATCAATCGCCTTATAAGCCTTTTCAACATGCCCCTCCATACAGAAACCATTTATCAAGCTACTAACTGTAAGGCGATTAGGAGCACACCCAAAAGCTTCCATTCTATCCAAAATTTCCAATGCCTCCATCGTCTGACCTTTCTCACAAAAGCTCTGAATCACAGATGTATATGTAACAACATTTGGACTACAATTTCCACCATCTCTCTCCATCTCACCCAACAACTCCAATGCTCTCTCCATACTCCCACATCTACAAACCCCATCAAGAAGGGTCGAATACACCACAGCATTAGGCACACACCCATGCCCCCTCATAAACTTAACCAATCCACAAGCATCCTCTAACCTACCCACATTACAAAACCCTTTAATCATGGCAACATACGTGATCATATCGGGATAAAGATCACTCAAACCCATCTCATTCATCAACTCTTCAGCCATATCCATATCACCCTTTTCACAAAACAACCTTAGAACCACATTATAAGCTGTAGTATCGGCCTGCAAACCAAATTCATTCATTTTCCTCAATATCCACAAAGCCTCATTTGCAAGCCTAGCTTCCTTACACAAATTCAAAACCACCTTAAATGCCTTGGCACTAACCACATACCCATCAACCCTATAACCCTTAACAATATCAACAACAACACCTGGGTTTCGATTAATTTGAAGCAATTCACAAGCTTTGCTGTACATGAATGAACTATGCCTATATTTGGATTGAAGGCCAACCCAGATGAAAAACCTAAGACCCATTTGAGATTGGTTTGGTTGACATCTATGTAAGACCTCAGTGACACAATTGGAGTCCAATATGGCATGAACTGTGGCCAGGGCTTTTTCTATATTCTTGGCACCATTCCTCTGCAGGTGAGTGTAGAATTTCTCAGCAGAGGAGACAGTTGGGGAATTTAAAGTTGAGAACTTTGGGGGCTTGAGAGAAGTTGGCAAGGAAAATATTTTAGAAATTGAAGAAAGTGCCATTGAAAGAACCCAAAAAAAAAAAAAAAAAAAAAGTTGGGATTTTGGGATGAGAACGACAAAATGATTAAAAACCCAAACGTTATAGACAGTGCAGAAAGGGGGGAATGATCGGACTAAACATATTTAGGATTTCTATATAGTTAGTTAGACAAGGTTTTGAAGAATTAAGGAAAATAGCATCTCGAGTTTTAGAAAATCGAGATCCATATTAAAAATCGAGTCTAAAAGACTCGCCTTGCAAGTGAGAAGGTGCCACATAAATCTCGAGTCTTTAAGACTCGAGTTTTATGCAAAAAAAAATTCACCTATAGCAGCGTTTTTAAGCCTTACAGTGACATTTTAAAGATCTATAGCGGCATTTTTCTGCAAAAAAAATTTTAAGTACCAGGTTTAGGGAGCCCTATAGTGGCGTTTTTAAGCCCTATAGTGACGTTTTAAAGCCCTATAGCGGCGTTTTTTTGCAATTTATGGAAATCGAGTCTTTAAAACTCGATTTTCACATTGATTTTTTTTCTCACTTTAAACCACTTCTATTTCAAATCGAGACTTAAAAACTCGAGTTTTATCTTAGAACTCGAGATGCTAGTTTTCAACATTGTTTTCAAACGTGATAACTAACTAAATTTTTTAATATTTATTGTTATTTAGAAAAAAAAATTCGTGCAGAAAGTGATACCTTGGATTGGATGGTATAAGTCTCGGCTACTCCTTCAACCCGGAGTGGATTATAGGGGAAGGGAAGAGCCTAACCTTGCAATAGGAAGGTGTTCGTACTTCACAGCTGGGACGAGGGGGCTATACAGGCTTAACTTTTAAAGGTGCACTGAGACCTGGGATTTTTTTCAAAAACAACTCTAAAATTCAAACAATTTCATTGGTTAGCAAACTAATATCTCGGACACCCTTTCCAAATAACAAAGGATTTTAACAATTTCGTTAGATGCCTGGTTTTAAAAGTATGTATGAAACTAGTCTCTCGAGTTTTTAAAACTCGAAATTTAATTAGAACTCGAGATTTTAAAACTCGAGTTCGTTGTTTTGGTAATACCCTTATGTGGACAAATTTTTCACGTGGAGCCACGTAAAATCGAGTTTATAAGACTTGAATTCTGCCCACCATTAAAACACAAATTCACAGCACTTTTAAACGGCTCATTACAAAATCTTCAAAGTTCAAACACCTTAACACGAACCCTTTCAAACTCATTCACTCAAACTCACTCTCAAACTCCGCCCTCTCAAACTTACTCTCAAATTCACTCACTCACTCACTCACTCACTCACTCTCTCTCAAGCCATTCGTAGCCCATCGTTCGTAGCCTGCCATTCGTACTCTCTCTTTTCAGGTTCTGGGTTCTCTTTTTCTTTATGCTTCTTTTGGACTTGTGTGATGGGTTATTGTAAATTTGAGTTCTTTTCTGTTTTGAGTTCTTGAAATTTTGGGTTTTTGTAGCTCAGTTTAGTGGCTGAACTTTGTCTTTTGTGTTTTTGTTTGGGTTTTGGGAATTAGTGGCTGAATTGAATTTGTGGTGATGGGTTGTTTTCTGGGTTGTTAAATTTAGTAGCTGAATATGCCTTGGTGATTTCCTTTTTGGGCTTCTTCAATTGTGGTGGTTGCTATATGGGGGTATTAATGGCTGAATTTGTTTTTGATTTTGGCTTTTGGATCTTGGTTTTTGTTTATGATTTATAAATTTGGATTCTTGTTCTTGGATTTAGTAACTGAACTAAAGATGACTGTCCAAAAATATGTTGGATTCTTGTTCAATAGTTGGGATTTTTAAAATCACAAAAATATGTTATGGGGATATGCTTGTGTGTTTGAGCAAGTGCACATTGTACACAAAAAAGGAAGAAAAGTGGGAAAAAGAAGAAGAGAGAGTTAATGCTTGTTGTTGATTCCTTGAATGGGTTTAGTTGTTAGTGGGTTTGTGGGTGTATATTTGGATAATTTGGGCTTTTAATTGGGTTTAGTGACTTTATTTGGAGTAGTAAAATTAGGTTGTACAAACTTGTGTCTTTGGACTAACATCAAGCTATTATTTATTTGTTTTACCTTAAAAAAAATAAAACTAACATCAAGCTATATGGTTTATTTGAGTAAAACCAAATTACTCACATAACTTCTTATGTGTGATCCTCACATAACTTCTTATGGATGTCTGATGCAATAAAATTATAACTCATCATTCTACCATCATTTCGCACCCCAATCAGTATACACGTGTGAGGACCCACATACATGGTGACCATCCAAGCATTGTGGAGATTAGGCTTCATAACTGCGCAGACATACCACTTGCATGACTCATGCACGCATTTCGCAAAAAGTTTTTTCGTCCTCGACCTACTAATCGTAAAATGTTTGTTTTCCTTGAGGGCGCAAATTGCTAATACACGCTTCACCTGCACTTTATTGGCAAAAGTCAACCCTTTACACAAATTCATCCCCTCTCTCCAAGTAGACACAAATGGCATCTCAATATGTGAATGATCAACCATATTTTCCCAAGTATTTGCAAAGAATGACAACACAAGAGGTGCGTAGGCAGGGATTGTGTTCGTAATGTTTTGGACACTAATAACATTGTCTGCATCAGGTTCATTACCATCCAATGTCTCATTGTCATCAATGTCCCTCTCAAAGTCCTCAAAGTCCCGAAAGTCCCCTCTGTCAATTCTGTCTTCATACTCATCTCTATCGGCAAAATCTTCACTGTTAATGGCAATATTCTCATCAGCATAGTCGTCATCATCATCATTATTAACGACAGTAGTCTCATCAACATAGTCGTCGTCGTCATCATCATCATCATCATTGTTAACGGCAATAGTCTCATCAACATAGTCGTCATCATCAGCATCATCATCATCATCATCATCATCATCGACATGAACATCATCATCCTCTACATGTATAGAATACTCATATTGAGCATCTGGAACCGTAACTTGTAAGCTTGTGGTTGTTTGTTGGATATCCTCTTGCCAGACTGCACGCGGCTCCAACTGTATGTACAACTCAATGTTAGTTACTTCAGGTATTCTCTCCAACTTGTCAAACATGATCTTTACATGTTTGTCTGTTTCTATCACCATATACTTGTAATTAATCCGGTGCTTCAGGATTTCATTTGGCATACGATAAGTAATTTGTATGTTGTGCACAGTAAGATTCTCACACAACTCTTCCATGACAATCTTCTTTAATTCGTCAAAGGTCTTCAACCTATGATCAATTTGGGTATAATAGGTCTTTATACCCGGCCCTTCAAATGGCAATCCCTTGTTCGCATTGACATTCTTAAGCGGACCAACATGGTATAGGATTATATCAATTTCAGGCATTGTGAACCTGTTCAAGTCAAGTTACTATGTTAGTTAAATCACATAGTCGTAAAGTGGGGGGAAAAAAAGTAATGTGATCTTAAGGCTGAACATATTCAAGCCGGATTATAAAGTGCCCTATTGCCCATTAATATCTAAAGGCCAAGATGTAAACCTTCTAATCCTAGTGGATGGAGAGACGGAATTATCTATTACTCCATTGTGTGGTGACCTATAATGCCTAAAAGGATTCTGAAAGAACTAGGTGGGTAAAGGAGCATGATTACATACACATTTCATACCCATTCATTACATTCATTCACTACCCATTTCATACCCATAACAATGATGAATAAAGTTAAAAAAACTTGTAAGATCATGATAAAAATAAAAGCCTAGAAATGATGAATAAAATTTTGATAACAAAAACAATGCAAATAAATACTCAAAAAATTAACACTAACAAAACAAAGTTCTATAATTCACAATATTGGTAAATTAACTAAGTTATGTTAACTATCAACAAAATAAATAGTCAAACTCTTTAACCCACACCCATAGACAACTAATACCCAACTACAATGACAATCAAATTATGCAAACCCTTACCTGAGATATGAATTTGTTGAGAGGGAAGAGCAGTGAGAGAGGTAGTGTGGTGAGTGAGAGTGAGAGGCAATGTGGTGTAAGAGATATGGGTGAGTGAGAGTTAGTAAGGGTAAGAGTTGGTGAGGCTGAGAGACTTAGTAAGGATGCTCTGTTTTTAGGTGAGAAGGTTGTGTATCAGGACTTGTGTTATGCGTGTGTTATTATGCATGTGAGTTTTTATTATTTTGCCCAGTAGAACTTGAGTCTATAAAATTTTAATTAAATATTGTTTGTTGATAACACGTTTTTCCCTAAGAAAATCGAGTCTTAAAGACTCGATTTTCATCTTGTACAAAACGAGTCTTTAAGACTCGAGATCTAGGTGGCATTTTGTCCAACTCAGCCAGCACAAACCGAGCACAAAGCGAGTCGTTTTAATGTAGATCTCAAGTTTCTAAAACTCGAGATGCTACTTTCCATTATTCTTTCAAACGTTGCCTAACTTACTACATAGAAGCCCCTCACACTGCTAGTCTACACATTCCCTCTAATATCTCGAGTGTAATGGACTCGAGTTCTATGAGTGGAAATCGAGCATTACACACTCGAATTCCATGAACAGATCACACAAAGTCGAAGAAACCCATTACATGAAGAAACTACAAGAAGATTTTTCCTTTAATTCGTTGTTTTTCTTGTCTGGGTCTTTGGATTTGATGATATTTCATTGTTTTTCTTGTTCTTTGGTCTAATGATGTTCGTTGCCTCACAGGGAAATCGAGTTCTTCACACTTGATTTAGCACAACACAATCGCCACACTCGAGATGTTACTTTGCTAAATTGTTTTGAAAACGTGTTAACTAACGAAATTGTTTGAGATTCAGGGTTAGACGAAGTCGAAGAAATCCACTACATGAAGAAACTACACAAAGGTTTTTCCTCTAATTCGTTGTTTTTCTTGTCTGGGTCTTTGGATTTGATGATATTTCGTTGTTTTTCTTGTTCTTTGATCTGATGATGTTCGTTGTCTTGCAGGGAAATCGAGTCATGGAACTCGAGCTCTTCACACTCGATTTAGCACAACAGAATCACTGCACTTGAGATGTTACTTTGCTAAATTGTTTTGAAAACGTGTTAACTAATGAAATTGTTTAAGATTCAAGGTTATTTTGAAACTAAATTGTTTTGAAAACGTATTAACTAACTAACGAAATTGTTTGAGATTCAGGGTTATTTTGAAAAAAAATCCTTGAAACTTTTCAGTTGGATATTGAGGGTTGTTTGGTTTTAAAAAGTGGTGTCTCATTTTTTTTATTCAATATTCAAATCCTAAATTTGAATATAGAAATAAGTAATTATTTTTAAACTTTGTAGTGTTTGGTAAGTTGTTTTAAATACATTATTTGAGTATATAATATATCATACTCAAGTTTGGTCATTATTTTCAATTGAAAATAAAAGTAACTTTTCTCACTCATACACATCACATCACTAATAAAAAAGTAACTTGGTGTTTTCACAATATTTATGAATATGACTATATTCATATTCTTAGAAAATGAAAACGCTGAAAAGTTGTATTCATTTTTTATATTCAAATCCAATTTTTAGGATACTAAAAATAAAAACTGAATACAAATACTAAATCCATACTATTTTTTAGTGGTGGGACCCACTGAAAATGAAAACAAAAAAAAGTACTTTTTTTTTCAGCTAACCAAACATGCCCTGAGGATTCGGACAGTTCAAGGAGTAAAGTAGTAAAAGAGTAGAGTAGGTGAGAGTTGTTTTGGTTTTTGCATCTCTACAGGATCAATAATGGATTGTTTGTTTTGTGAAATTGTCGTAGATTTATTACTTGATTATTCTTAAAAGAAGAATTTATTCAAAAAAATTAAAAATTAAAAAAATATATATCTAGATCATTTGCATCTATAATCTATAGGCTAAAATGTAAATTTCACTCAATAAGTTTGACTAAAATTCAGTTCAATCTTCTAATTTTACTTTTATTCAATTAAATCATCTAAGTTTCAAAAAAAAAATTAAAAAGAATTTCAAATTTATTCAATTCAAATATTTCATCCAATTCCATTAAAAACTATCATTAAATATGCAATTAAACAATAAAAAATATTTTTTGAAATAGAATTATCACATAAAAAATCTATAAAGTAAATGTATTTTTATTAATTTTATATATTTTTATATGAGATAAAAAAATTTAATGGCAATTTTTAACGAAATTGAACAGACCGCCTAAATTGAATAAACTTAAAATTTGGATGATTCAATTAAACGAAAGTAAAGTTAGCAGACTTAAATGAATTTTAGTCAAACTTAAAATATGCAATTTGCATTTAAACCTAATCTATAATAATTTAGGTTATTTAAAATGTTTTTGTAAGAACTAAATAGACATGTTTTTTACTCCCACTTTATTTCCTGCTCGTTGGTGGTCGTAGACTCGTAAGTGAAAAATTGTATGTGTTGTGACTTGTGAGATGAAAAAATAATGTCAATTAAAAATTCAAGTGCTCATTTTTATTCATCCGATGAGAAGCTCACATTATGCGATTGTCACAAACCAAACAGCACCTTAATCAACAATGCTTTAAGCTTATTTTGCTAAAAATGAATTTTTTTTGCTGAAAGTACTGTAGATAAAAGTAAAAAGTAGCGGAAATAGTACAATAGTACCTATGAATAGTACCAGAAAGTGCGATGAAATCCATGAATAGTAGCAAAAATAAACTGAATAGTAAAATAAGTTGGCAAAAATAATCCATGCCAAACGCACACTTCGTTTGGCTTATCATCAGATGAATTAAATCAACGCTATTTGGTTTGTGATGGATTTGTATTCATTTTATATTTTCATTTTCTATTATTCAAATCTTGTACTAATTTTTTATTTACAACTCATCTATTTGTTTGGCATCAATTTCTGCTATTATCTTTTCTAACTTTTTTTCTGACAACCCTCTATAGATATAAACACGGAGGAAGCTTTTTGCAATTATCACACCACTAGAAACCACTTACCACCCAAAAACTAGACCCAATTAGAACAGATATGCCTGAAAACAAAAAACACACAATCATGAATCCATCATCAAATTTCAACAAACTCACCCCCTAGACAAATTTCAGCAAACTCACCTCTTAAAGATCTCAAATCCACCATCAAATATGCCTAAAAACAAACAACCACCACAACCATTTTCAACAAATCAACCCACAATACAAACAGACACCAAAGCAAACTTGCTATTAGTGGGACCCATGAAATTGGTTTTTTACCAAAAATATCACTATATCCATTTTCATGAAAATGAAATTGCCCAAAAAAACGTATTCAGTTTTTGTATTTAAATCCAAATTTTTGAATATTGAAAATGAAAACTTAATACAAATAATTCAACCAAACCATTTTTTGTGGTGGCCTCATAAAAAACTGAAAATAAATACAGAAAATGACACATTTTTCCTCTAACCAAACACCCTATAAGAGCCGTGCATTCCAAGTTATCGAGACATATGCTTTTACCTAAAAGTTAAAAACTCTTCAAAGCAGCTAGGATGCATGAGTGCCAACAAAATCGTATAAATACGTGCGAGCATGTTAGTGTACAAATCCTATACTAGATGACGCATAAACTTCAGAATTTTTATTTAATATTTCTATTGCTTTCATGAGATGAAAGAAAGACTAATATACATGCTTAAAATTTATTTGATGATGAATGCAACTATTATTTGATGGATGAAATCCTAGTATGATAATTTTAAATAATGTGAATGGCATGCTTATATTAATCTACATGATTATATGTACGATGAATGAATTCAAATCAAAAGATTTACTGTCCTAAGAATTAGTTCATGTAATATGTGAGTGCATGATCATGGAAATCAACATGAGATGCAAAAATCTAAGAACTATCATGATGGAAATAAAAGCATAAAAGAGATCTATAATAAAACAATTTTTTGGATTTTTTTTTTTGTTCATACTATCAAAAAATAACAAAAACCCTAACTAAACATGCTATGGGAAAATTAGAGTTATCAGCAAAGAATTTGAAAATAAACTACATGCGTTCTTGGTATTTGAACAATTGATGGCTACCGGATGGACTGTCGACCCTTCGTGCTCGTATGGTCGTCCTTGATCACATATTGCCACCTTTAAATCTTAACCATGTTTTACAGATTCTCCAAAAGATTGATGCTTGTCGACAGATCTTTACTAAGTTGAATGATGATGAATGTAAATATATCCTAGAAACTATGTGGATCGATATGCACTGATGAATCCATGTGTGTTGTGAGGAGTAATGTGTAATGAAAAAATGCATAAACTTTTAAAAATTTTGGTTTTACAGTGGGATTGGTGAACTAGTTATAGGCGTTCCTAAGACTACACAAAGTGATGTTTTGGAGTCCCAGGGTCATCCATGGTCCTTGGGACTTTTTTTTTTTTTTTAGAAACAAACTAATTGCTAAACACACACATATTTAATTACACTCTCTCACCAAACTCAAAAAACCAGCCAGTAACTGTGCAATGCACATGAAAGTTTAACATAACACGATTTGTTTCTCTCTTTTATATCTATTGTCTAAATATTAATTTTGACTATTATAGCCGTCATTAATAGACATTTATTGTGTTTGTCTATGGAATTATATATTATATATACTATTGAGCATTTATTTATTGTAATTGTATTTGTAGGGGGCATGATCCAACGATCTAGCCCAAACTAGTTAAGGGTGGGCTAGGATGAAGGCCCAATACAATTAATTTGTAGTGGTGGATTATCAAGGCCAACCCTTCAAGCCTTAATAATAGCTTTACTTAGTAATTTAAAGAAAGAAAGTTGGCTAAGACAACAGTTTAAGTAGAGAATAATAGAAAGAAAGATGAAAATTCTTATTCAAGTTCTTCCTTGAGTTAGCTGAAGATCAACAGTTCTTTGGGATATACACTTCTTGGTTTCACAATTCTTAATGTCTCTCTCTATTTTCTACTTATTCCTCCTTTGATTTTCTCAATCTTCCTTCCTATATATAGTTGTTGGGGTTGCATTCAAGCCCTCCACTTGGATGGTCATCGATTCCTCCTTGGATACTTATCACATCGTTGCTTTACTAGTGGTGGTAGAGTAGAATATAGGATGTGGGGGCATTATTCAAGGGTCATTTTGCCATTAATGCGACGACTGAGTTGGTATAGTGCATTTAATGTGGAGGTTATGGGTATTTTATCTAAAAGCTTCCTCCTCCTCTTGCTTGCATGTCTCTACTTCATTTCTCGGACTTCAACCTTATGGCCTTGGTGGATTGTCTCTAGTCTCTCGAGGAGTGTCTAATCCTCGGCCTCCTCAAGTGGGCTGCCTTACTCAATTTCCCTGACTAGAGTTTAATTGATCATTTTAGGACTAAACAAATTTAACATAGGATAATCTTATGAGTGCGTGTCCCCAATTAGATCATGGATCAACCAATCAAATTTAAGGCCTTACAAAACAATGATTTGGGCATTGTTTTAAACATAAAGAAAAATACCAACTTGCCCTTAATTGCTCCATGACCACTCGAGATACTAATTTTAGGGTCAATGCCATTTTTTTTTTAATTTACACTCATGCAAATTTTACTTTTTTTACACAATGCTAAAAAAAAGAGTTAAAATAATGAAAATATATGTAATGAAAAGGGTTGCAACATGGGGTGTCTACAATTATTGGCACTATTTCTTTACACATGAATAAAGGATTACTCGGCTAAAATAGGTAATTGGAGAATTGACTAAGAAACTAATTTATAGACTGAAGAAAGTGAAATTGAAAAGAACCCGTGTTAGTGTACAATTGTGATGAGTGATCACGTCATAATACGATACACCTTCACACATGCAATAACTACTCACTTGGTGGATAATGTTGATTCATATTAGTGAGATTTGTTTATGTAGAAAAGTATTAATTAAATAGTATTTTGGGTAAAGTTGTGACTATTGGAATTGATGTTGTTGAGGTATAAATTTTTGAGCCTTAATTTCATTAGCCCACTCACAAAAATACCCACACAAGCCCATAAATTATTTTGAGCCCATATAAATATTCTCCATATATATTACCCAAATATTCTTCATGTTATTGGGCTTTCACAAATATTCCAAATATTACCCATTATAGCCCACATATTATTCAATTTGGGTTTTCACAAATATACTCACCATATTGCTACCATATTGCTCCACAAAATTATACCATATCTATAAAAAGCCCAAAAGCACTTACCTTGTGGGAAAATCCAAAAATCCCAACAAGCCTACTCTAAAAGTCCGTTACGATACGACACCCTAAAGCCCGCAATGATGCGGCACCTCTAAAACCCGTTACGATGCGGTACCTTTAAAGCCTGTTACGATGCGGCATCTCTAAAACCCACTACGATGCGGCATCTCCAAAGCCCGTTACGATGCGACACCTCCAAAGCCCTAAAGCCCACTACAATGTGACATCTCTAAAGTCTGTTACGATGCGGCATCTCTAAAGCGCGCTACGATGTGGCACCTCTAGAGCCCATTACGATATGATATCTCTAAAGTCCGCTACGATGCGGCACCACTAAAACTCGCTATGATGCGGCACCTCTATAGCTTGTTTCGATACAACACTTATACTAAGTCCGTTTCTACACAGCAATATTTTTACAAAATTCTACAAAGTCCAAATGCTAATTTGGCATTATTTTACAAAACCCAAATACTAATTTGACACTATTTTACAAATCTCAAATATTATTTTGGTAACTATTTCATAAAGCCCAAATGCTAATTTGACATTATTTTATAAAACCCAAATACTAATTTGACACTATTTTACAAAGCCCAAATATTATTTTGGCAACTATTTCATAAAGCCCAAATGCTATTTTGGCACGTATTTACAAAATTCAAATATTATTTTGACACTTGTTTTACATATATTAAATCCCTCACTTATGGGAAATATAATTATTCATCCCTCAAGAAATACCTTTCTTACAAGATTTATAAAAACCCATGTATATCACCCATGGCAAAACTATTCATTTTGTAGGGATAACCAAGCCCAAGGAAGCTTAACTACAAAGCCTAGTTGGGCTAGCCCAGCTCACACACAAATTCCAACAGCTAGAGGTCACGTGAGCTGACCAGCTAAATTTCAACACAACTAAATAGCTAGAGCCCATTTACATAAGGTCTCAACTTGTCCAATCAGATCAGAAGAGGACACGTGTCCATCAGGGGTTAAATCCTTCCTTCACAAGCTGAAATTCCATCATTTCTCATGTGACATAAAGCTAAAGATGATGTGATAGAAAGCTGAGAAGTTTCAGCCATCTATCCATTTTTTCTTCTCCAACACATTTAGTCAAGAACTAAGAGCAGCCATGACCAGGCTATTAAAGCTCCTGAAACAACTTGAAATCAGTTCATTTTCATACTAAAAACGTATATTCTTTGGTTTATGGACCAAGCACATGAACCACAAATGAGAAAACTTAGGAAAATGTGGTTTGGAGAACACTAAGAGGATCCCAGTAGAGTTCCCAACAATGGCTCCAAGATTGACACATGGTTTGGAGTGATACAATCTACCCTAGGGAGCTCTGATTCTAGCAGCAGCATAACCAAGATCATTAGCATAATGCATGCTATAATCCCATCAGTCAAAGCCAATCAGCATTCAATACTAAGTCAGAATCCCAGCTGTTATTGCCCAAAATAGCAAGAACCTTCTAAAAGTTGAGCTTACCACTCTTAGCCAAAATCCTAGGAATGATTCTCTAAAGATTTTCTGAAGATTGAGAAAGATTTAGTAGAGATTATTTACTAATTACCCCCTAAAAATCCAGTTATAAATGAAAACTCTCCATTAACACTTGGGGGGATGAACACACTAAGATACATACCAAGAAGAACTCTTCCTGAACCTCTGTATTCTAAGCCTTCTTTAAGCTCTAAAAAAGTCATTGAGTTCTTAGTTTCAAGCTTAGAAACTAAGTTCCCCAGCTCCTAGCTCTAAAGCACTCCTTATAACTTTACTCATAAACACTTATCTATCCACAGCAAAAAGCCCCAGCAACTTTACTATACACATTCCCCCTTACTACTCATACTACCTAGAATGTTCCTCATCACTCACTATATTTACGAGCATGTCTTGGCATCATAATAGTTTTGCTGTGATAGCTAGGATCTCTCTCTCTCTCTTCATCTCACTCTAAGTTTTCCTCATTATTTGTTATAATGAAACCCATGATATTTACCTATTCATTTACAATTGATGGTTATGATGTAATTGTTACTATAGAATTTTTCCCTTATATTGTTGTATTAAAAGACTCTTCTCCAGAGCTAACAGATGAGGAGTCTGAAAGTGTAGATATTTTCTTTAATCTGTGAAATAGCTAACAATTGGAGGTTTATCCTGTTTAATCTTACTTTACCACTGGGCTATTTTCTACAGAAACACCTTACCGTTAGGTCATTTCCTGTAGAAACACTTTACTGCTAGGTTATTTCTTACAGTATGTTTTTTAACCATGTTGACATGGTTGTTGTAGAGATTGTTTATGGGCCATTCTTGTTGATTTCAATCTAGACCCAAGGCATAAAATACAGTGAATTCTTTGGATCTTTACCGATAGCCTTTAGGCCATGCATCAAGCCCATCGTTGAGTTTCAGTTTAGACCCTCCAACCTAACATAAATCTCATTTGTCAGAGGGGAAACTTTTTTTGTCCCTAACAGATATATCAGTTCATAATAGGTATATATTTTCATAAGGGGTATACACCTGTAAATACCTATTTCCCATGAATGTCATCGCATTCACCATATTAATGGCTCTCTTCGCAATATTAATGGCTCTCTTCACATTTGTTCAATATGGGCCCATCCTAGCTATAGGCTCTAGACTAAACCACTAACTCAGAAGTTATGGTGGGTCATAGAGTCATTGCTTTATTTTAGGTCCAATAGCTGATTTTGACCCCTATGCAAAGATCCAACTTAAAAATACATTTATCATTAGGTTGAAAGTAAGGATATGAGCTTGGGAAAGTGTCAAACACTCAAGCCTTCATGATGAAATGGACCGACCTTCATTTGTGTTATTATTTAATTGAAGAATTTTACTAAGGTAGATCCTTATTTATTTATTTATTTTTGGATGAAGGTAGATCCTTATTCCTGATCATACAATATTTGCATTGAATACAATAAATGACTCACATAAGGAAATATTTCATTTCAATAGCCATATTATAACACAAAGTAAAATTGAATCAAATCAAACCAAATAAAATCAATAATGTCAATTACTAAAATCAAACTATGGAAAATTATCATAGTTATAAAAGTATAGTTGATTTATGTCAATCCAGCTAACTTAACAAGGTCCAAATATATCTTCAAAGAAAACAAGATTAAATTATAAAAATCAAATGCAATTTGCTTTGTTAAGGAAGGGAGGTAATCACCAATTAAGCCTAATTGACCTAATCGTAGAAATCCCATAATTAATTCAGTTTACATGAATGTAAATCAAGTCAAATATCACACCAATTTTTAGTTTGCATAGAAATCCCATAATCACCAATTTTCTTTATGTATCATCTTTCTCAAGCTTTTCATATATAGCAACCAAACTTGAAAATATGAATAGTTATTATGTATCATCTTTCTCAAGCTTTTCATATATAGCAACCAAACTTAAGAATATGAATAGTTATTTCGTTACAACATATTTTGTTTATATATTTTTTTGATAGAGTTTCAATCTATAGTGTCTGCTTCTGTAATTTTTTATCTTTATCATTAGACCAAGACACTAATCGATTTTTAGTGTAGACGGGGATTGAATCCTAGATATTTCATTCAACTATCAGAGGTTTTACTTGTTAAGTTAACTGGAACCCACTATTTTGTTCATATTAATAAATATTAATATTTACAGTGTAGTCTCCATTCAATGTGCTAAATGTGCCATAAATCAATTAGTCATTAAAAAATGTAAAAAATTTAATTGAAACATATTTTTATATTATGAATTGGTTTAGTTTGCATACTCATCTATATATCTATATATATAATAATAGGTGAAACTGAGAGAAAATCAAATTAGAATTCCAAATTAGAGTTTCAATTTTGCACCATGTGTCTTAAATTATTTATTCTTAAAGAGTTTTATTTCTTAATTTAGAATTAAATGTGGGACCACATTATAAATATTCATCCAAATGAGTTATTAAGTATAAAAATTAAAGAGTTTAAAATAAATGAATAATAAAAAAAAAGTGCTTTACAATAATAAATAAATAAATAAACATGGATAATTTATATTTTATACCTAATAATATCCTTATAAATTTTTTTAAAGAGTTAACAAAATATAAAAATGACTATCAATAGTATTTAAATTTTATATATAAGAATTATATTATGCATCTTATTGTATATTTTTAAGTGTATCCATATATATGTATGTGGTTATAAGTTAGTTCTTAACAATGCGTAGACATCCACTTTTAGAATTTTAATTATTTATTTTTATTTAATTTTGATTCAAATTTACCTATACATTGGTTATCAATCATTTGTTCATACTATCTAATAGTTCTCGACACATAAAAACATTAGTCGTAAATGCATAAAAAAAGAGAGTAAAATAGAACAAATATAATCCCGTAATTCTAAGATATGTTCTACAAATTAGTTTTTTATTTGAAAGAGTGGAATTTTTTGGGAGTAACAACCAATGATATCTCGCAGGGACAACCAAAAAAAAAAAAAAAAAACTAAGATAGTAACAACCAATGATATCTAGCAAAAGTATACTTTAAGTAACATTATAAAAGGCAATGAGAGCATCAAAGGAAAGGAGTGAGACAAAAAGTTACCAACTACACTTGTTTTTGGAGGAATTTTCATTGCTTACCACATCAGATGGCTCTTCAAATACTTTGCCTCCCTTTGATTGCAAGATTTTGTGGAATAACTTATGTGATTGACTGCTTATTCATATAGTATTCAATTAACTTCATAATCCTCATTATTTTGATTTTTTATTGAATTACTTTCAATTAGACCAGTCACAAAATGATTTGAGCCAAGCTCATTAGAATATTATCCTATTATTATAAAGGAAAGGGAAGAGAAATTATTTGAGTATGAGTTGTAACAACAAAATTATGAACGTGAATAAATGATTAATTAGTCTAAAAATATACATCATTAACAAGTTATAAGAGTTTATTTTTTGAGAATCAACAAGTTATAAGAGTTGAAAGATAGTTAATAACCCATTGGGGTTGGCAGAGTGATTGGACACTTAATCCCAAAGTAGCTGTCTCGAGTGATGGTGAAAGAACTTGAGTTCAAGCCCACACCTTAAGAAAAACTCTTTGAGCTGGCGATTTACTTCTACCATAATTTCGAGAAAAATTATGGTGACAAATGTGGGCTTAACTGTATTGACCAAGTTGGCACAATGAGTTGAGTTGACCAGACTACATTTTCCTCAAGATCAATTAATTACTAATATTACCTATACCTTATCAATCAAGTATATTTGCTTTTCTTCTTTAAAAAAAGAAGAAGAAAGAAGTATATAAGAAATTTCTTCTTAAAAAAGAAGAAGTATATATGCAATTAATCTAATAAGATCCAATTATTAAACGTATATTTATAATTATTTAATTCAAAAACTTTTATTAATCAAAATCATGAAAAAAAACATTAATAATAGTCTATCTAACTAATCTAAGTCTAACAACCAATAGAAAATTTGTTTCTCTACCTATAGCAAATGAATTTAAGAAACACCTGCCAAATTCCCTGCCTCGTACGGCGGGAAGCTTGAAAACTAGAATTTCGTTATCACCCGATTCAACCCCCGCCGTGCGGGAGACAACTTCTTAACATTGAAGGACGCTTTGGTCATTTAAACAAGGGCAAAATAGTCAAAAAACAAATAAGGTTCTCAGTTTCAGTATGTTCTCTCTGCTTCTCTCATCAACCATGACAACAGCGTTTATATTCTAATTTTCCCAGCACCAAACAAACACACAACCTAACCTAACCTAACTTATAAACTTTCTCTTCGTTTTCTCGGAAAATCAAAAACTAAAATCTGGATTATTATTTTCCCGGGAAAATAATTCAATATACGCTTTTGCATGCAGGTTAGTCACACTTTCACGTGTTTCTTATGCTTGATTTTACTCTAAAGACGGAACTGTATGTGCTTGAAATTTCGTTCTTTTTTGTGAATTAGGGTTTCGGTTTGAATTCTCTGTGATTGCGTAATGTGCGTGAGTATTGAGTGTTTTCTGGTGTTGTTTGTGTGATTTAGGGTTTTGAGCATCTGACAATGTCAATCTGAAACGAAATATATTTCGGAGTTGAAGGCATGGCAAACGAGACTCGACCTAGTCGAAGTGTTAAAGACGATGAGAGTAACAATTCGAAAGTGAGACAAAGCAGTGGTAAAGAATCGACTACCTCTGCTGGCTCTGCGGCAACGTCTGGGTTAAGAAGGTCTGTTAGAGAAACTTCATCGTCGAAGAGGACGAAGGTTTCGAGCCCTAGTCCTCCGATTATTCGGAAATCTGAGCGGCTTGAGGAGAAGCGTACGCCGATTCAGAGGAAATCTGAGAGGATTGAGAAGAGGGAAACGCTGAGTTCTCTTAGGAGATCTGTTAAGAGTAAGAAGATTACCAAGTCGAGTTCTTCTGGATCAAAGAAATCTGGGAAGAGCTCAAGCTCATCTGTGGCGAAGCCGAAGAAGGAAAAGAAGGAGAAGAGTGTGAAGGAGTTGACAATGGAAACTAAAGAGTTAGGGAAAAGTTTAGAAGAGGATGAATCTGTTGCTGAACCGGTGAAAAAAAAGCGAATGGATGCTCGGGCTTATAGGGCATTGTTCAAAAAACAACCAAAGAGGATCAATGCTGCAGGTAAAATGAGTTTTCTCTTTTGTCCTTGTTCATTTATGGGGAGTAAGTAAGTAGATTATTGTTAGTACTAGGCATTAGTGGAGTGAAAGCACCAGAAACTTCTGTATTGTTTGCTTGTGTAAAACTGTATTGTTATAATCAAAATGCTGAATAGGTTAACTTGCTCATTTGTATTCTTTTTTGCTTGAGTTGTAGCGCATCACGAGGAGCAGAATAGGCTGGATAAGTTCTCCCAGGGAGGTAGCAGCAATCGTGGGGGTGGCGAATGTAGTAGAAGGCAGGAGGAGGAACTGGCAGAGGAATCTTTGGTGGGATTGGATTCTAGTGTACACAAATTTGCAAAGGGAAAATTAGAAGATAAAACTGGAGTGGAATTGTCCCACCCAAGCCAGAGGCATATCTCTTCTGCTGAAAGTTGCAGGTCTGATGATGGAGATGGCATGGAAGTTTCTCAGAGTGGTGATTCTCCGTCATTCAATAATGCCATGGCCAAAGCGATGAGTGATGGTCCTGAAATGGTACAGACAGATTGTTTTGTAAATGAAAATTTACAGACACCCGAGTTGATAGATTCCACACTGAAAGGAGGGTCACTTGACGGTGACTCGGGAAAGTGTCAGGAAGTCCTACCTGTAAATAATAGAAAAAGAAAGTCAGTGGAAATGGGTTCTGATACTTCTGCTATAATTGCAAGAAAAGATACTTGCACCCCAATAGCTGATGCCATCTCTTCAATGCCACCTGCGCGTGAAAGAAATGATCTTGTTGAGACATGTGGCACATGTTTTAAGAGGCAAAGGTGCTTATCTGTTATCCATTTTTTCTATGGGTGGCAGTTTGCAAAATTCTTACTGTTAATTATGTCAATCACTGTGTTTATTTGTATATATGCTTGCCATTACTACATGTAAGATGTGTGGATTTTGAATTCCATTTGTCATTGTCATCGCATTCAGCATGAGATATTATTTTGTGAGAATTTTGAAACTTGTGGAAGTTGGCTGATGCTCACTGCCTTCTACTTCAGACAACTTGTGGAAGTTGTCTGATACCAAAAATCTTTAATCATTAGTTTCATTGTTAGTGTATAATTGAGCCATTGAGCTTTAGCTTGAATGGCACCTCCTCCCTTTGTAAGGGCAAGGTGGAGGGTTAGGTCATGGACAGAAGACCCCATGAGTGTGTGCAACTTACCAATAAAAGAATTGTTAGTGTATAATTGAAACAGAACTGCAAAATTGGCATTTTAAGTAGTTCTTTGTTGATGTCTATAAATTGTGATATAATTGTGTATGCTTGTTCTGGAATATATTGCTACAGATTTGCTCAAGTCAGGTGGCAAACAAGTGGTTATCCAGGCGATTTTATGCCATTCCTTAAAATATATACATCCCTGCATGTTTTTGCTTTTCATTTATCTTGCATGTTTTGCAGAGTGGATCATGATTCGACAAAGCCAGAGTTTTGCTCTTGCAACAAGAAGTTGAGCCAGGGGTTGTGTGACATTTCCATTAATAAGGTCGGTTTATTTTCATTTACAGAAAAAAGAAGGAAAATTTCTGTTTATTTTTCTTTATTTTCCTGTTCTTTTCACTGAACTTCCAGTTCTTTTTTTCCCAGATTCCCTTGGCCTTCCCCTTATATGGAAGATAGAAATGATTATTATAAACTCTATACATCTCTTTGTTGCCCTGGCTTTATAGATTAAAACTAAATGTACTCAAATATGAAACTTTTGCTCCTTTTCTGCCTATGCTTCGATATGGCACTTCTTTGTCCTTGCATCTCTTTATTTCCTATTCCTGCTAGTGTGGCTAACCGAATTGAAAGGCTCCAGCAGAATTTCTTATGGGGCAGTTTTGGAGATGATCCTAAAATTCATTTGGTTAAATGGGCTTCTGTTTGTGCTCCTATTTCTTTGGGTGGCTTAGGGATTAGGAAGATAAGTCTTTTCAATGAAGCTTTACTTGGGAAGTGGCTTTGGAGATTTGGGATTGAGAAAGATGCCCTTTGGAGACAAGTGATAGAGATGAAATATGGTTGTGTGTGGGGGGGCTGGTGTACCAGATCTGTGAATGCCCTTATGGTGTTGGATTATGGAAAAATATCAGTTAGGGATGGCCTTCTTTCTCAAGCCATATTTTGTTTGATATTGGTGATGGGTCTAGAGTGAAGTTTTGGCAAGACCGGTGGTGTGGAGAGACTTCTCTTGCTGTTAGATATCCTGACTTGTTCAGATTTTGCAGGAATAAGGATGCCAGTGTGGCTGAGCTTTTGATGTCCGCCAATGGTGTCCTCTTTTGGGATGTGAGATTCTTTAGGGGGGAGCATGATCGGGATCTAGAGGCTTTGTCAGACTTTATGGAATCCATTTATGCTTCTCCTTTAAGGGGGCTAGGTGAGGATAAAATGTGTTGGATTCCTAGGAAACATAAGGGTTTCAGGGTTAGTGATTACTATAAAATTTTAATTGGCAACACTTTCCTTGGTTTTTCTTGGAAAAGTATTTGGAAGCAGAAGATTCCCTCTAGAGTAGCTTTCTTTGTTTGGACTGCTGCCTTAGGGAAATGCTTGACGATTGATAATTTACGAAAGAGGAAGGTGTGGATTTTGGATTGGTGCTACATGTGTAAGAGAAATGGTGAATCGGTTGACCATCTATTCCTTCATTGTCCTTTTGCTATGGATCTATGGTCTATGGTTTTGGGTCTATTTGGAGTAACTTGGGTTATGCCGCACAGGGTTTTGGGGCTGTTAGGGTGTTGGCAAGGCAGCTTTGGTCGTCATCGAAATGGTTATATTTGGTCCATCATTCCTCATTGCTTAATGTGGTGTCTTTGGAGGGAGAGAAATAGTAGATGTTTTAAAGATATTGAGAGATCCATTCTGGACCTTAAGCTACTCTTTTTTAGAACTTTAAGGGATTGGTTGTTTGCCTTGCAAAGACAATCATTCCCTTCTTTTATTGATTTCCTAGACTCTTGCAATTTTTTTATTTGATTTCTTTTCCCTTGTTCACTCCCTGTGCACTAGGGTGTTCTTTTTTTATATCAATATAATCTTATTACTTATAAAAAAAAAATGTGTATCTTTTTTTTTTTTGATAGATAACAAAAACTTTTATTAATAAAAAAACCAACCCAATACTTTGGAAATGTACTAAAGGGGCAAGACTCAAGAACCCAGATTACAAAAATAAATTAAAACAGGAGGGGAACAGCATCAATATGTCGGCTATACTAAACTCCATTCAAGGAGGGTAAAAAAGAAAGCAGACTAAATTTGGAGAATAGACCGTTCATAGCCTTCAAAACATCTAGCATTCTGCTCCCTTGAAATCCACCACATCAAACAGGTGGTACGAACCTCTAGATAGCTAGGTTTTGATATTGACTGAACTTTCCTCGCCATGAAGCTAAAACTCAATAACCTTGTGTGGCATAGCCCAATGAATGCCAAACAACTCATATGCTATAGGGCAGTGAAGAAGAAAGATGGTACCGATTGCCCATACCTCTTACACATATAGCACCAATCAAGAACTGCAATATGCACCAACCACCCCATTCATTCCCATATTTTGCCTCTATAACCCTCCTCCACAAGGCATCTCTCTCCGTTCCATATCTTCACAACCATTTGCTTAACAAAGCTGAATTTAGACCTTCTTAAAGACTGAATACCTACCCTGCCATGCTGCACCGGCTTGCAAAGCTTAGACCATTTCATTGGAGTTGTTTTTGGGTTGTTACCAATACCACTCGAAAGGAAATCTCTTTGTACTATCTCCATACGTTTAGCCACCTTCACTGGAATAGGGAGAAGAAAGAGGAAATAAGTAGGCAAACTGGAGAGAGTACTTTTAACAAGAGTTAGCTTATCCCCCCTTAGATACATACAACCTCCCTTAGATAAATAAGTATGTGTATCATTGCCCTTCTTTCAAGATGAGTTGTATATGTCATTTAATTTTAGGGACACGTGCTTCCATCTTATTGTCAAAAAAGCAGCTGATTGAATTGTTTCCCTTGTTTTTGATGAAATGATGGAGGCACTCATCTTTTTTATTGACATAGGAAAAATTGGTGAATTTTGTCGTCTGCTTGTGGTGGTATAAGGTTTAAGAAGGGTTAGGTTCAATAATGTATATGGGTTCACTAAAAAAGGGAAAATATTTGATTTTTTGTTGAAACCTTATTGTATCTATAAAAAGAAAAAGAAAAAGAAAAGAAAATATAAGATACTTAGTATCTCCTTGAAAATTGTATACTTGACTAACTACCAAAATTATAGTTTGCCCTTGAATACAAAATTGACCATAACTTGTTAAATGAAAAACCACATTACAAGTTGATTTTTTTTTTTGATAAGTAATAAAGATGTATATTCAGAAAGCTACCTCATGCAAAAGGAGCATAAGGCAGACCAAAGATTACAAAAAGAGAAACGAAAAAACAAAGAAAAAGCTAATTACAAAGGAAAGAACTAAGGAACAAAGGGAGAGAATCACTTGAGGTGAGTCCCCAAGCTCTAGACCAGTCAAAAAGGGAGCCACTGAAAGAAGCAAGCAATTGGTCATTGGAGCTTTCCATGTCCTCAAAAGTCCGCCAATTTCGCTCCCTCCAAATACACCACATTAAACATAACAGAACTAAATTCTAAATGCTAGATGAGTGCTTTCCAAATCAATTCCACCAACCAAAGAGAGTATCTGCAACTGACCTTGGCAAGACCCATGAACCATGGAGCACATGTGACTAGACCAGTAAAACCATGTGACTCTTACATCAATTGGACTTCACAGTTCACACATGGGCCCCATAAAAGAACTCTTGAATGGACAAATTTGCGAAGTTGTAACAAATTGCCATTCATGGTTGTATCACTTGTCTAGTGCTAGTGATTGGTTACTCTTGGTTCCCTAGAGGTTTAAAAAAGCGAGTTACAGATCTGATATGGTGAATTTATATGCATTTGTCTTCTCTAGTTATTTTGAAGCCTCTAAGAAATAGCATTGTACAATTTTAAATAAGGATCCTAATTGCCAGATTTGTTGCTGTTTTTATGATACTGCTGTGGTAGTTTTGATTGCTTATGGGGATCAAGCTGATCTGAACATGTCTGTGAGCGCATCAATATAAATTTACCTATAAAGCTATTGATACCTAGCACTGAAATTGCTCATCAATGTAGTGGCCCCCCCCACCACACACACACACACACACATCAAAAAAAAAAAAAAAAACAAAATAGCTGATGATCCTTTATCTTCTTATCTTTATTTTAGGAAGTATTCTTTTTTTCTTTTCACCATACGTCCTAGTTTTCCTCTTTGATCTACTTATTTCAGATCTTGCTGAATGATTTTTACTTATCAAATAGGTGGGATATGTCATCACAATTTACTTATGAATTTACTGGATGATTTTTTTACATGTACCCCAGATGAGTCATTGATCTTGTTATGAATATCATTTTTCTAAATGTATTGCATTAGGATAGAGGGAAACCTGGAGACAATGTTACAGTTGGTTATTCTGGAAAGCGCAACGATTATTTGCAGCAAAAGGAATCTTCTGTAGATCTTCAAAGAGAAAGTGACCAAAATATATGCCTCTCTTGCAAGCTTGGCGGGAAGCTATTGTGGGTAACCTTTTTCAATTGATTTATATATCATTATGATTGGACTCTATGCCTGTTGTTTTTCTATTTCCATGCCTGATGCCTCTGCCAATTTAATAGATGTTTTCTTGTTAATGTAGCTATGTACACACTTACGATGTACATACTTTTTGTTGTAATCTTATCTTTTAAGTTTATTTACAGGTGCTGTGAAGGAAGAGGCTGCAGAAGAAGTTACCATCTTTCTTGTCTAGATCCTCCTTTGGAAGATGTTCCCCTTGGAGTTTGGCACTGTCCTGTGTGTGTGAGGAAGAAGATAGAAGCAGGTGTACATTCAGTATCAGAGGGTGTGGAGTCAATCTGGGATGAAAGAGAAGTGGAGGTGTTAGATGTTGATGGTATGGTCAAAATACTAGATAACTCAGGCTTTCTTGTTAATAGTTTGCTTAATCTTTAACATGTGCTTGTTAATTGATTTTGAATCATTTTCTTAAAGTTCTAGTCATGCTCTGCATTCATACTGCTGTGGGTGGTCATGATGGTTTCTGATAATGTTGATTGGCCTTATGGTACTTGGTTTTAGGTTTGCAAAAGCAGAAGCAGAAGCAGTTTTTTGTTAAATACAAAGGTCTGGCTCATGTTCATAATTGTTGGGTGCCAGAAAGTCAACTCATTCTTGAAGCTCCATCTCTTGTTACGAAATTCAACCGAAAACACCAGGTTTCTTATATCTTTAGATGCAATATTGTTGTTGTTGTTGTTGTTTGTGTTTTTGTTTTTTTTTTTTTTTTAATAATTTTTTTTATTTATAAATTTTATTATATTTTTTATAATTTAATTAATTAATTTTTTATAAATAAAATTAATTAATTAATACTTTAAAGCTCCTGGGCTTCAGCCTTCCATCCTCCCCTTCGTAAATTTAAAATGTAAAAATGAGAAAATGAGAAAAAGAGAAAAAAAGAAAGAAAGAAAAGAAAACCTTTTGGCCATGTGGGTGAATTTGGTAAGGAGGTAGGATGGAGGATGATTTCTAAGTACTTGAGCTACCTTAGGAGTTAGAATGCTACTTTTCGGATGGGCTTGGGAGTTCACATATTGGCTTTATTCTCTCTTCTATCCTCAAAATAACTTAGCAAAACATACTCAAAAAAAGAAAGAAAGAAGAAAAAAGAAAGTAAACTTTGTTATGAATAGGAAAAGAGTTTTGGAAATTCTTGATTCCAACTCCCTTGCTATTCATTTCTTATATAGTTAAGGGTGGTTGCAATAAGAAAATGAATATTCTTGAATGGGACAGCTGGTAGGGACACATCACCACTAGAAACTTAATTACCCTTTCTAGAAGAGTACCACCTATACAACACAAGAGTACAACCCATAAATTCATCTTTCTATTTCTCTAACAAACTTAGGCCTTCTGGATGAACCTTGCGTTATGAAGGAGGAAGGATGAGTGATAGTATATAGGTGCTTAAACTACCTTAGGAGTTAGGATACTATTTTTGGGGTATGATTGGAAGTTTGCCGATGGGCTTTATCCTCTCACTCTCGAATTAACTTTAAAAAGTAAAATGAAAGAATTAAAGAAAGAAAAAGAGAATCAAATTTTTTGGCCACATAGGTGAATAATTGGTTGGTGGGGGAGGGTGCTTACTAGTGGTAATTTGAGACGAAGAGGCTATACTATGGTAGATTGTTGTTGCATGTGCCGATGTAGTGGGGAGACAGTAGATCCCCTTTTGATCCATTGCGGGGAGGCGTATCAGCTGTGGAGTTTTATTTTTAGATCTTTTGGAGTCTCTTTGGCTTTGCCAGAGCTAGTGATAGACCTCTTGTTTGGGTGAATAAATTAGTTAGGAAAGCATTTGTCAAGCTATTTGGAATTTGGCACTGCTATGTTTGATGTAGTGCATTTGGAGGGAGTACAACAATCTTATGTTTGAGGATGTGGAGAGCTCAGAGGACCTACTCCTAGCCTCTATTGTTGGCAATCTATTTGATTGGTCTCGAGCTTGAGGACTCACATCTAGTGATTTCCTTCCTAGTGTTTTCCAAATTAATTCTTCTAACCAAACAAAAGATCTTTCACACACCTCCGGTAAGACCCAGGAGATACCGAAAGATCTAAATACAAAATACCACAATTGATAAGGTTCCGTGCAATGAATCAAAAGATGATCCAACCCCTCCCCGCTACACTAACAAATGCAACACCGTTCCATTATAGTATATCCTCTCCTTGTAAGATTGTCACAAGTAAGAATCTTCCCCCATGCCACCGTGCAAACAAAAAGAGACACTTTGTTTAGCCTTCACTCCCCAAATACAGTTCCAAGGGAAGGTGAAGGGGGAGGACCCCCTCAAAATATCACAAAAAGAACGAATGTCAAACTCCTGATTCTTCCTCAACCTCCAAAGCTCCAGTGCGTCCGATATCTACTTGTAGTCCGAGGGAAATGATAACTCATTAGATGAAGAAAATCAGCCACCAAATCCACCTCTCAATCACTAAAGTCCCGAGAGAACCATATATCCCACATATGTATCTATTGCAGTTTGGAATGTTGTGTTAGAAATATTAGAGAAGTAGTTGCTTATCAAAAAAAAAAAGATCAGAGAAGCAGTTGGTTGGGTGAAAGAGATTGTATTTGTCTAAAGGAGGCCACTTTATGCTTTTCAGACATACTTTAGCTAGTTTACCTACTTATTTCTCACTTCTATTCAATATTTCATTATACTTGTCTAATAGGATTGAGAGGGATACAATGCAACTTCTTGTGGGTTGGGGAGGATGGTTGGGCAGTATTTCATTTACTATGTTGGGATAATGTGTGCTCTCCTATTGAATATGGGGTTTAGGGGTTTGACGAGTTACCACCTTTAATCAAGTCTTGCTGGGTAAGTGGTTATAGAGATATGGAGTTGAGAGCAACTTTGGCGTGGTGTCATTAACCCAAAATATGGGGAACATTGGGGTGATTGGTCTACGGCAGTAGTGCGGAGACCTCATAGTTTTAGTTTGTGGAAAGGCATTCAAGTTGGTTGGATAGATTTTCTGCTTTTGCATCTTTTAGGCTGGGGAATGGAAAAAGAATTAGGTTTTGGCATGATGTCTGGTGCAGAGATTTGTCTTTGAAGGTCTTGCACCCTGAGTTATATTCTATTGCAGTGGCTAAGGATGCTTCAGTGCATTCGTTCATTATGTTTGGAGAGGTTGATAGTAGCTGGTATTGAAATATTTATTCATTAGGAACTTTTTTGATCGGAACATTCAAGGGGTGAATGGCTTGATATATATATTTTTGATAAGTAATAAGTTTTATTGATATAAAAAAAGGAATACTCTAGTACACAGGGAGTGTACAAGGGGTCAACAAATCAAGTACAAAAATTATAGGAATCAAGGAAATCAATAAAAGAAGGGAATGATTGGTTTTGCATGGCAACCAACCAATCCAATAAAGTTCTAAAGAAAAGTAACTTGAGGTCTAGTATGGATCTCTCATTATCCTCGAAGCACCTACTATTTCTCTCCTTCCAAAGACACCACATTAAGCAATGGGGAACAATTAACCAAATATAACCATTTCAATGATGACCAAACTTGCCTTGCCAATATGCTAGGAGACCTAAAACGGATTGCGGCATAACCCAGCTTACTCCAAATAAACCCAAAACTATAGACCACAGAACCATAACAACCAGACAATGAAGAAAGGGATGGTTAACTAATTCACCATTACATTTGCACATGTAACACCAATGATAGATTTGATTTACTCTAAGCTGATTGAATGAGGATTGTGTTGTTTGGAACCCAGATGGGAAAGGCCAGTTTAGTGTTAGATCTTGTTATGCATGTTTGAGACATTCACCCACATCTTCAATCCCTTGTAAAGGTGTCTGGGTTGGTAAGGTTCCACATAAGGTAGCTTTCTTCGTATCAACAGCAACGGAATTCCCATATTGACCATGGACAACCTTACTAAACGAAAGCTAATGGTTGTTATTAGATATATAATTTTTGAAGTCTTTGCTAGTTGGGACATTGTTTGGGTGGTCTCGTATTTGGGTTTTATGCAGTGTATTTCCATATTTGATTTCCTACAATCTGTTTCTATTTCTCTTTGATTTGTTTGTATTTGTTTCAAGTACAGTTTGTTCATCATCGTGAACACGATGTACTTTTTTATTAATGAATATATCTATTACCTATCAAAAAAAAAAAAAAAAAAAAAAAAAGCAAAGAAAAAGAAACAGTTGAGCACTTGTTACTGCACTGTCCTACAGTTAGATAACTTTGGTCTTTTGCACTTACGACCTTTGGAGTCACTTGGGTGATGCCAAGCCAAGTGATATATTTGTTGACCCTCTGGAGAGGGTGTTTGGGCTTCACTAAAATAATCTTGTGTGGCAAGCTAATCAGCATTGCATTGTGTGCACTATATGTAGGGAGAGGAACCCCCTGACGTTTGAGAATGGAGAGCAATTTATGCAAGAGATTAGGGCTAGTTTTTGAGATCTTTGCATATTGTACTTCGATTGGGCCCATTGGTGGAATGCCATGTATTTCCATTGTTGATTTTTTGGACCACATTAGTGTTCATATGTAATTCTTTAAGGGCGCTTGAATTTGAGTATTCGTTCCTTCTAATAAACTATTCAATTTACATATTAAAAAAAATAATGATTGTATTTTTATTTTTGATAAGTAATGGAAATTTTATAGATATCAAAAAAATATTCACCAAAGTATACATGGAGTATAAAATGGGGACTATCAATCAATCATGCAAATTACATGAATCTATCAAATCAATAATAGACCAAAAAGACTAACTATGCAAAACTAACATTCAATCTATCTAAGTTCTAAGGAAAAATAATTTGAGATCAGGCGTAGTTTTCTCTGTATCTTTGAAGCTCCGGTTGTACATCTCCCTCCACAGACACCACATCATGTAGTGTGGGGCAGCCATCCACAATTGACCATTACAGTGATGCCACCTGTCATGGGGAGAAGTTAGCCATTTGATGCAACCATGGTTTTTGAGACCAAACTTTTATTATATAGAATATGATATGATTTCTTGAAATTTTTTATGATAGAATTTTAGTTGGAGTATAATTTACATTTTGAAACTTAGTTTATAGAGTTTTACTAGGAATAAAATATTATAATGTTAAATTATATATTAAATTTCTTAAAATTTTGGTAATAGAATTTTAGTTGGAGCAGAATTTAAAATTTCTTGGAACTTGTGTAAATTAGTTTTAGTCGGAACAAACTATCCTAACAATTAAATCATCACTTGCTCTTTTGGTAATAGAGCTTCATTTGTACTGAATTATCTTAATAAATAATGAGAGTGTAACCACTTGTCATAGAGAGAAGATAGCCACATGGAACAACCATGGCTTTGAAGACCCAAATTTTATTATATAGTATATGATTTTTGTTTTGTCTTTTTCACTCTCTTACCCACCCACCTCCCCACCCCCCCCCCCCCAACAACACACACACACACAAAAAATCTGATATTGATAAGTGGGAACGAATTGGATAATTGATTCCATCATATGTGTTTGTTCTTCAGGTTGTGAAGTGGAAGCAAGTCTGGACATTGCCACATCGTTTGCTGCAAAAAAGATTGTTATTGTCTCCCAGAGAGTGTGATAAATATCATAAGGGGCCTGCTGGTGATAATCTAGGTTGCTATTACGAATGGCTTGTGAAATGGCGCAGTCTAGACTATGAGCATGCTACATGGGAATTGGAGAATGCTTCATTTTTATGTTCACCTGAAGGTCTGGGCCTTATTAGAGATTATGAAAATCGTCGCAGAACAGCAAGGTCAACTTCTAGAGTAGATAAGGTGCCCCCAGAAACAAGACTACATTTAAATTATCTTATTTTTTGTTGATGCATATTCATGAAATTTCTTTAACATTTATATTTATAGATGCCTATCTTTGAATATGTATGCATTAAAGTTGTTCTTTGGCTACTGTTTTTATTCATGAATATATGACCCCAAGTACCTACTCTGTCCAAAGTCTTTTTTTTTTGGTCTTAAATTATTAGTAGCAAAATATATCCTAACCACCTAATTATCAAAAAATAAAAATACAAAAAAAAGCCTAACCTCCTTTTAAATAAATCAATAGTAGAGAGGGATGCCAAGCGGATTCTTGGGTTGTAGGGTGTGTTCCTCATCTATCACTTATCTGGAATTACTACTATGGTTCTCTTTAAGTCTAGGTTAGTTTCGAATGTGTTAATGGAAAGAATGAACGGGGATTAGCAAGGTGGAAGAAGATACAGATCCAGGGGAGTTATTTTCATTAATAGTTCTCTCTTATATGCCTTCCTATTTTGTTTACTTTTCCTGTTAAGCTGGCTAAGATTGTAGAAATGGGATTTGGGGAGGTATTGGGAATGAGCAAAATACCTTTTGGTTGAAAATTACTTGTTTATCACTTTAGATGGGGTTTGGGAATTATAAAATTACATGTTTATCACCTAAGACAGGAGGTTTGGGAATTAGAAAAATTGAGTGTTTTCAGCCAAGCTTTCTAGGAAATTGGTGACGGTGTATGCCCAGGAATGAGATCAACTTTGGAGACGTCTAGTGAAAGTTAATTATGTTGAAGATTGGGGTCAATGGTCATCTGCTTTAGTAGGATGCAGTCATGTTGTGGGTTTATGAAAGAAAATTAAGATATTTTCACGATCTGTCAGATTTCCAATTGGTGATGGGAGATGAGTTTGTTCCTGCCATGGCATGTGATGTGTAGATGAATACAATATCTTATTTCCATTTCCTGGTAGCCGCAGATAGAAACACCTTGGAAGCGTCATCTATGGGGATAACAGGACAGATAGTGCATCGGAGTCCTATTTCTATAGGCATAGCATTCTTTTGGAAGACTATTTAATTGAAAGTAGCTTTCTATGTTGCCTTCAACTTTGGGAAAATTCTTAGCTAATATGTTTGAGGAAGGGGATTATAGTGGAATGGTGTTGTATGTGTGTTCAAATGGTGAAATTGCAGATCATGTATTGTTTAATTGCCCACTTGTAGGGGATGTGGACCTGTGGTTGCTAATAGTTACGCTATTTGGTGTCAAATGGGTTATGCCAATGACAATGTTCTCTTGAATTGATTGTTGGAGTTGGAAGCCAAGAATATTTTGAAGTAAGGTGTGGGATGTAGTGACGTTGTCTTGTGTGGAGTATATGTTATGAGGCAGGAAGACGGACTTTTGAAGGAGTTGAGCTTCCTATTGACATGCTCAACCTTTTGTTTTTGCAAATGTACTGATGTTGTCTTTGTGGAGTATATGGCATGAGACAAGAAGAAAGACTTTTGATGGGGTTGAGCTTCCTATCAACATGCTCAACTTATTGTTTTTGAGAATGATAATTCATGGGAATTTTTTTTTTGTGTGCATTTACCAATAAAATAAAATTCCATCTTCGCTGGAGTTTTGGGATTCTTCACACTTCCAATTGTAATATTAGTGGGTGTTTTAGTACACACCCTATGTACTCTAGCTATGACTTTTTTATTATTCCATGAATTTATATATACTTATCAAGTAATAGGGGAGAAGAATTAGGGGAGAGGAAAGGGAGAATCCCACCAAAATACTTGCTTGATTTATTAATTTATAGTCTGCTTCGTGGCTTTCATGTGGGGCCTGTGAACTCTATCGGGGTTCGTATATCACATCTACTGTTTGCAGAAGATACTATTTTGTTCTGTGATGCATCTAGAGATTAGCTGTTGGCTATTAGATTGGCTTTGTCTTGCTTCCAAGCATTTACTGGTTTAAAGGTAAATGTGGGGAAGAGTGAGATTGTCCCGGTGGGGGAGGTTGGTAATATTGATGATTTGGGTAGTATTCTCAGTTGTAGGGTGGGTAGCCTGCCCATGAAATATTTGGGCATGCCTTTGGGCACCGGGCACCCCCTTCAAGATTGCATCCATTTGGAACCCCATTCTGGAGAAGATGGAGAAGTAGCTGTCTGGTTGGAAGCGTCTATATTTGTCTAAGGGTGGTAGACTTACTCTCTTGAAGAGTACCCTCTCTAGTCTTCCCACATACTATCTTTCTTTATTTACCATCCCTGTAGTAGTGGCTGACAGATTGGAGTGTATCCAGAGGAAATTTTTGTGGGGATCTTCAGAGGAGTGTTTTAAACATGCTTTGGTGGCTTGGGAGAAGGTGTGTTCCACCTCTTGAGATGGGTGGTTTGGGGGTTGGGAAGTTAGTTCACTTCAACCAAGCTCTTTTAGGGAAATGGTTATGGAGGTTTGGCCAAGAAGGATCTAGTCTTTGGCGGAGGGTTATTGCCACCAAATATGGCGAGGGCCAAGGGGGGTGGACTTCTAAAGATTGTAGAAGGGCTCACGGGTGTGGCCTTTGGCGTGGTATTAATATTGGTTGGGAGAGATTCTCCAAACACTTGGCTTTTGAGGTGGGAGATGGTTCTCACATTCGTTTTTGGCATGATAGGTGGGGTGGGGATATCTCTCTTAAAATGCTCTATCCTCAGTTATATGCATGTTCTAGAGACAAGGAAGCCTGTATTTCTGACTTGTTGGATCATCATGAGGAGGGGAGAAGTAGATGTTGGAATGTGAGTTTTTATAGGAATTTTCATGAGAGGGAATTTGAGGCTGCCTTCTCTTCCCTAGAACTCATTCAGGCTTGGATCCCTAGAGGTAGTGGGTGTGATAGACCGCATTGGTGCCTAAATGGGAATGGTAAGTTTGATACTCGGTCCTTCTATCATAAGATCAGGGGTACATCTCCTTCTTGCTTCCCATGGAAGGGGATTTGGAAAGTCAAGGTGCCTAAGAGGGTGGCATTCTTCTTGTGGACCGCAGCCCATGGTCGGATTCTTACCTTGGATAATTTGATGCTCTGAGATCTCCCTTTGGCGAATAGGTGCTGTATGTGTTGTCGTTTTGCGGAATCTATGGACCATCTTCTCATTCATTGTTCTGTAGCTTATTCTTTGTGGGTGCAAATGTTACAAGCTTTTGGGATTCAATGGGTCATGCCAGGTTCTGTGGCAAGTTTGGTGTCTTGTTGGAGTAATTGGTTGGGGAAATCTGCTTCGGACATATGGAATATGGTTCCTGGTTGTTTGGTTGGAAAGAAACCGGCACTCTTTTGAGGCTCAGGAGAGAACGCTTGTTCAGTTACAAGCGCTTTGTCAAAATACTCTTTTTGAATGGGCTAAGTGCTGGGGATCTTCAAATTGTTCTTCTACTTTGGAGTTCTTTTCTACCCGTAGAAGTACCCCTTAAGTTTCTTCTCTTTTTTTTTTTTTTTTTTTTTTTTTTTTTGTTGTTGCTTTGTTTCGCTGTTTTTTGTGTTCACCATCATGAACACCTGTAATGGCTATTTTGCGTTTTTTTCATGATGAATATAAGTCTCATTACTTATCAAAAAAAAAAAAAGATTCTTTCGAAATTACTAAGTGAATGAGGCATACGTGTGTTAGTCAACTTTTTTTTTTTTGGGGGGGGGGGGTGGGATATTAATTTTATTATCTGCATGGTATAACATTGCAAATCTAAGACTATTAGATGCAAAGAGAGATACACAGATAAACGTACACTTGTATTGATAGCTCATGCGCAAGGTTTTTAAATTGAATTGTTTGCAAAAGTTAAACTTTTGCTTTACCAGGATGAGTTGGGAAACTATTTCTTCAATTTTATATGCACACGTGCACAGACAAACACATGTAATATATATAACCCAAGCTTGTTACATAACGTATCCAAATGAGCCTTACCCAATGGTTTAGATAACACGTTGGCAATTAGGATTCTTGTGGTAACATATGGAGTAACAGTTACACCACTCCACTTTATTTAAACAAGAAGGCAATCTACCTCTTCAAGTTTGGTCTGTTCATGAAATACTGGAATTTAGTTCTGTTGTGCATTTTTTGGTGTATTTGGAAGGAACGGAATCGGTGGACTTTTGAGGATTTGGATGGTTCCGGTGATTAGATGCTTGCTTCTTTTAGTGGAACTCTTTTTGATTGGTCTCGAGCTTGGGGACTCACGACTAGTGATTCTCTCCCTTCTTTCATTAGCTCTCTTTCTCTTTGTAATTAATTTGTGGATTGGTTTTCTTTTTTGTTTTTTCCTTGTTTTCCTTCTTGTATTTTCTGGGTTTGGTCTATGTTCTTCATGCATAGAGTAGCCATTCGTATATATAACATTCTTACTTATCAAAAAAAAAAAACAATGTGGATTGTTGCATGGTTGTCACAGAACATAATCAGAGGCAGTTGCACATCAAACCTTAATTCTTACAAGATGCTTAATTTTACAAGTTCACATTATGTGTGAGCCATAGTTCTACACTTGGCCTCTCTGCTAGATCTGGACATAATAATTCGCTTCTTACTTTTCTAAGTGATCAAGTTTTCCCCAAGGAAAGAGCAATATCTTGTAGTAGATCTCCTGTCTGAGGGTGATCCTGCCTAGTCTAAGACTATAAAGACTTCTACACACAAATGAACATTGACTCTATTTATACATCCAAGTCCTAGATCAGCCTTAAGACATCTCACAATTCGGGCAACATCTTAAAGTGGAAGACAAGGTCCTATTGAGTACTGACTCATAACACTAATAGGAAAGAGCAATATGTTGTAGTAGATCTCCTATCTGAGGGCGATCCTGCCTAGTCTAAGACTATAAAGACTTCTACACACAAATGACCATTGACTATTTATACATCCATGTCCTAGATCAGCCTTAAGATATCTCACAATTTGGACAACCTTTTAAAGTGGAAGATGAGGTCCTATTGAGTATTGACTTAGCACTAATTGTAAGAATATATCTAGGAGAGCATACCACTAATTGCAAAGGATATATCTAGGTGAGTAATGGTGAGATGGTTTAACTTAGCAACCAATTGATGATATCTCTCAGGATTTGTTAGCACCTCACTCTGATTTGACCATCTATTCCTTCATTGTCCTTTTGCTATGGATCTATGGTCTATGGTCTATGGTTTTGGGTCTTTTTGGAGTAACTTGGGTTATGCCGCACACTGTTTTGGGGCTGTTACGATGTTGGCAAGTCAGCTTTGGTTGTCATTGAAATGGTTATATTTGGTCCATCATTCCTCATTGCTTATTGTGGTGTCTTTGGAGGGAGAGAAATAGTAGATGTTTTGAAGATATTGAGAGATCTATTCCGGACCTCAAGCTTCTCTTTTTTAGAACTTTAAGGGATTGGTTGTTTGCTTTGCAAAATCAATCATTCCCTTCTTTTATTGATTTCCTAGACTCTTGCAATTTTTGTATTTAATTTCTTATCCCTTGTTCACTCCCCATGCATTAGGGTGTTCCTTTTTTATCAATATATCTTATTACTTATCAAAAAAAGAAAAAGAAAAAAGAAGATCTTTGGGGGGGTTGCTACAAGGTTTGAACCTAATAATCCTGTTTCTTCCAACATATCCAACACATGTTTGCTCTATGAAAAATTAATTCCTTAGGTTGTGTTACCTCAATAACCAACAAGTAACATAACTTTCTATATCTTTGGTCCAAAAATTGGTTTCAAGAAATTCCTTAACTCAACAATTCCTTATGTTCATCACCAGTAATAAGGATGCCATCAAGATAAACTATCAATAAAATTTTCCTTCTCTTAGATTTAGAAGATAAGACTGAGTAATTGGCAACAATGCACCCCAAAATCTGATAACTGCTTCACTGAATTACCGAACTAAGCCGGGGAGATTGCCTAAGGCCATATAGTACTTTTTGCAGTCTAAGCACCATTTTTAGACTCCCTCCGTCGTCTTCCATATCTGTTTTCCAGCTTGGAATAGGAGTCTCTTGGATAGACTTAAGGATAACTACAGAAGAAACAGAAGTAGAAAAAATATGAAAGGATGGAGACAAGTGTGTTATACAAATTAGGAGATAGGGTGAGAAACACAACTACGTTTACATTTACGCTGGACAATTCAAAGAGAATTAGGATCTAGTTGAGCACTAGACAAGGTTTGAACATCATTGTGAACATAGAGTACTTTTTATCAATAAATTTTTTTATTACTTATATAAAAAAAAGATAAAAATAAGGCACAATATCAGAGGCAGGAGGAGAAGGTGTTGAAGTGGATCTATGATAGGGAAGGAGTCAGTAGTCTCAGTGGGAGGCAGTCGTAAACACTGATACGCTTGTAGTAGATTCTCTAAACTAGTGGTAGAAGGAGAAAGTGGAGTCAACCGAGGAAGACAAGCAAGGAGGAGAACTATCAACCTGTAGAAGAAATAAAGAAAGGAAATAATTAACCTGTGCAACTAGTAGCTAACCAAAATACTGCCAATGAGGTCTAGCTCAATTGGGACCTCCTCCCCATTTAAGTGCCATGTGGAGGGTGAGGTTGTGGGTTCAAGATCCATTGGGTTTGCGTGTAACTTATCAATAATTAAAAAAAAAAAAAAAAAAACTCAATTTCTCATTGTCAAAGTTTATTGGTCAAAGTCTGGTTTTGTTTGAGTACAGTGGAGCATATATATGACAAAAATTAAGCAGATTCTGACCAACCAAATGCTGATTCCTTCAAGTTTAAGGAGCATTTAATAGACTCTAGAACCCCTGTTTAGTTACTGGATTGGGATTTCTACTTATAAAAAAATCCCAATATAATGAATGAGAGTTTCAAATTAGAAATTGAGTGTGGTGGATCTAATGAGGTACTCCAATGGAGTCCTCCATTGGGAGATTCAGTTTTGTAGGGAGGTGCATAATCGTGAATTGGAAGCTTTCAGGAGCTTCATCAATATCATTTATAGCACTCTTGTAAGGGGAATCGAGGAGGATAAGAGATGTTGGCTGCCTTGTAAGAGTAAGGGGTTCACGGTTAGTGCATACTACCATCTTCTTGTTGGCCATAGTGAGCAGTTTTTCCCTTGGAAAAGCATTTGGAAGCAGAAGATGCCCTCTAGAGTGGCTTTTTTTGTCTGGACCGCAGCCTTGGGGAAATGTCTGACAATTGACAATTTAAGGAAAAGAAAGGTTTGCATTTTGGATTGGTGTTATATGTGCAAGTGTAATAGTGAAAGTGTTGACCAACTTTTCCTTCATTGCCCGGTTGCTTCGGAGCTATGGGATATGGTTTTTGGTTTATTTGGAGTTAATTGGGTCATGCCAATGTCTGTTGTTGGGCTCTTTGCTTGCTGGCAAGGTCGTTTTGGTTGCTATCGTAATGGAGATATTTGGAAGGTCGTTCCTCTTTGTTTGATGTGGTGTATTTGGAAGGAGAGAAATAGTAGGTGTTTTAAAGACATTGAGCGTTCCATGCTTGATCTCAAGCTTCTTTTTCTCCGAACCTTACTTGACTGGTTCTCTACGTGGAGAAACCAACCTTTTTCTACTATTTTGGATTTACTTGACTTTTGTAATATTCGTTTTGATTTGTTCACCCCCGTATACTTTCTGTGTACTTGGGTGTCTCTCTCTTTTGATATCAATGAATCCTTATTACTTATCAAAAAAAAAAAAATAGAAATTGCCTCTTACTTATTAATTTGAATTTATTCTTTTGATGTTTCTTGTTATTCATGTTATTTGTTTCTTGTCCTTCCATCTGTCTAACTTTTCTTGTTGATTATAATCAACTACCTGCAGATGGCACAGAGAGAAAGAAGTTCCTCAGATAAATTGTTGCAGATGACAGCTGGAGGTTCACCTGGATTTGACAATAATTATCTAGACTATGTTAACAAGCTACGTGAATTTTGGAACAAATGCCAGAATGCAGTTGTTATTGATGATCAGGTGAGTTAATCAATAATACTGTTCCAAATCTGATTTTGGTCAGATGTTTTGGATTTTTTAAGAGGTATGCAATCTGGTGACCTGATAATTTTCCAAATATGATTCTTCTGTTAGTCACAGGATTTGATTTGAAAGTATGGGTTATTCTGATATGATATCAACCTGATGGAACTTGTGATGAATATAATATTTTTAAGTATATATAGAAATATGATGTATGATGTCATGAATATTGGCTAGAATAATAGATATTGGATAGCATCATATGATTCATATTCTTCCTTGCACATGTGATGAATGTTTTCTTATGCACTTTTTTGATAATGTTCTTGGGTGGTTTTGCAACTGTTCTTTTCCTTTAGAAGGCCTTGAAAATTTTGTGCATTAGAATGCGCTTAGTTTTATGACTTACAAGGACTTCTTATGCCTCATTAGTGATGCGAGTATTAATTTAGTTTTGTTTAATTTAGAAGTCAATTGTATTTTTTTTACTATTAGTCTATTGGATTTATTTTAGGTCATATTAATTGTTAGATTATTAGTATTTTATTACTTTCCCAAAGTTAACTTATTTTTTTAATTCAATAATTGGATTTCATAAGTCAATTAGAATTTTGGTTAAGTTATAGTAGTCTATATAAGCACACTATTGTACTTCACTAGACACACTTTACAGGTAAGTTGGTATGCTTGATTAATAAAATTTCTGTTAAAACTTTCTGGTGTTACTGCAAGCAAACCATAGGTGTTGATTCCTAGGTTATTCTTTCTTGTTTGGTGTCAATTCCAGACAAGCCTAGGTCCTAATTCCTAGGCTATTTTATTTTTCTGCTCTTTAATTTTCAGAGTTGCATCAGTTTTGGTTTTGTCCTGCGTCACTCAGCTCTCGCTGCCTGTCTTTTTTCTGTTCCTTGCAACGCAAATTTGTTTATGTTAAATTTGTTATTTCATTGAATAATTTGTCTTGATTTCATATATATATATATATATATTGGTTTTATAGATAAATTTTCATGTGCATTGGTTCTGATAATTCTGTTTTTGCAGGAACGCATTGTGAAGGTGATTGCATTTATGTTATCTTTGCAGCCTGATGCCCATCAGCCATTTCTCATCATCTCAACTTCCACAGCACTATATTCTTGGGATCATGAGTTCTTGCGTTTGGCACCATCTCTCTATGTTGTGGTTTACAATGGAAACAAAGATATGCGGAAATTTATCAGGACACTAGAGTTCTATGAGGATAGCGGTTGCCTATTGTTTCAAGTACTTATAACCTCACCAGAAGTTATAATGACGGTAAATCTTTACAGCTTGCTTCAGTGCATAGCTTTGAAAAATTGTACTAGACATCAGGAGTGACAAGTTGTCCTAAGAATTAGTTCTCCCATTAGTTAATGTGAACCTCGTTACTTATGCATATAAAAAAGAAGTTAATATGGATTCATGGATTCTATTTATTTATTTTTTTAAATATGCATGCTGTTTGCACCCTTCCTGTTCTGATAAATGGACATCCAAAGTTGTTGTAGCTGGTGCTACTTTCTAGAAAGTTACCAGGATAATAAGTTTTCCTTGATTCATCAAGGAAAAAATGCCACAGCCTCAGGTTTTTCAATTTTCTCTATCCATGAGCATGTCAGCCAAGAGCCATGTAGCTGGCTTGGCACCTCCCCATGCACAAAGTGCTTTTAGGAATTTAGGGGGGAAAGAGTTTGAGCTGTAGGGTTAGCAGTATATTGTAACTATCTAAAAAAAGAAAAAAAAACTACATAGAGATCATTAATGGTTCTACTAAACAGTTTGTTTCACGATTTTACTTATTAAAAAAAAAAAAACCTATCCATGAGCATGTCTTGTTGACGTCCTTTGTTTTGCAGGATCGTGATATGTTAGAGTGCATACGTTGGGAAGCAATAATAGTTGATGAGTGCCAACGTTCTGTAATTTCTTCACATTTTGAACATATTAAGATGTTGCATACTGATAGGAGGCTTCTTCTTGTCAATGGTCAATTAAAGGTTTGTTTCTTGTATTTTGTTTTTAGTGGATATAATGCACACTCTTGCACATATAATCTCATAGGTTTGCTCATGCAATGCTACTGGATTTTGCAGGATAGCAAAGATGAATATCTTAAGTTGCTTTCTGTGCTTGACTCTCCGGGTGATGTGAATACTGATGATGTTTCAATAGCTAGTTCCAATGAAAATGTCTATAAATTGAAGGAAAGGTTGTCAAAGTATATTGCATATGGATGCATGTCAGACTCTTCTAGGTTTCTAGAGTACTGGGTACCAGCACAGTTAACTAATGTGCAGCTTGAGCTGTATTGTGCTACTCTACTCTCGAAGTCCATGGCACTTCGCTCATTTTCAAAGAATGACTCTGTTGAGGCTCTCCGTGATATTCTTATTACTACCCGGAAGGTTGGCTTGTTGAACTTGTTGTGTTAATCCTGTGGTTGCACTAGATCTAGATGTTATTCCATTATAACTTTGTAGTCCAACAATTTAGGTGTTTCTTTTTCTTTGTACAGTCCCAAGATTATATCACAAACTTATCAAGTTTTGTATTTTTTTATATGTCAATATAAAAAAATATAGATCTGCATCATAACTGGTGTTTTACTATCAAATCCATTGAAAATACATAATATAGGGAATTTCTAAAGGTGGAATTTGATTCTATCTTTTGCTATTGGTAATTTGAATTTTAAAGTTGTTGTGTTAAGTTGGTTCCAAAAAAGTTCTTCAATCATGAATTTTTATTTAATTGTTCATCTGTAACTTTATAAATCTGAGTTTGATATTTCTAATGTTCTTTGCATTTTTAAATCTGAAGTGGTGCTCCTCTATGCTTTTGAATGAAAGTCGTGAGAAAATATTATCTATATCCCTGAAAGCGGAGTTATGCAGTATTTGTTTGCTGTCTAGTCAGAAGAATGATAGCCCTTAATGATTTTTAATGTTTTCTTGAATTTCGCTTAAACTGTATTTCTTGGCAGTGTTCTGATCATCCCTATGTTGCGGATCCATCCCTCCAAGAGTTACTAACTACAGGCCTTCAACCAGTTGAGTATTTAGATGTTGGAATAAATGCAAGTGGCAAGCTACAACTTCTTGACTTGATGCTTATGGAGATAAAAAAGAGAGGTTTAAGAGCACTTATTCTTTTTCAGGTACACATTTTATTGACTGACTTGTGCCTTTGTTACTTGTTATTCTCCTCTGTCCCTTCAAGTAATTCTTATCTGCTTTAGTGTTGTTGGTACTAGTGTTACTGATATGCACTTGATTACTGTTGTGTACCAACATGTTGTCATTTTGCCTGAAGATGTTGAATGTTGATCTCATCTGACAAAACCTTGAAAAAATAGATATTCATTTTTTGATTGAGGAATCAATTTCTTATTTCAAACAGACAATCTGAGTTTTGCATGATATTCAGTGACTGAGGGAAAAAATAATGATAATCAGATTTTCATTTGGGGTTTCAGAGTCATACGGTGGAGGAAGAGTGGAGTTGGGATGTACGGTTTTAACGTGGTTTTAACGATTGGGAAATGGAATTGGTGGGGCCCTGCCTTGGAGTCACTGAATCCTCCAAATGAGTAAGGGGTTAGGATGAGGTGGGGGTTGAAGCTGAAGGGGGATTTTGACAGTCTTTTTATGGTGCTTTGAGCGGATCTAACTCTACTTCGTTTTCATGGAAAAGCATTTGGGGTGTGAAGATCCCATGTTGAGTGTCTTTCTTTGTTGGACAGCTGCGTGGAGAAAGATTCTAACAGGTGATTATTTAAGGAGAAGGGGCGTTCCATTTCTCAGTTATGGAGAGTTGATAACCTCTTGTTGCATTGTGAGGAAGTTTCTCAGTTATGGAGGCTTGCTCTTAGATTGTTTGGTGTTGCTTGAGTTTTACCCAAGAAGGTTATTGATTTATTGGCAGTACAGATAAACTGGTTAGGAAAGCACTCTTCAAATATTTGGAATTTGGTACCACATTGTGTGATGTGGATTATTTGGAGGGAGTGCAACGGTTGTCTTTTTGAAGATATGCAGCTTACTGGGAATCAATTCTTAGCTTTATTTGTAGGGACCTTGTTTGATTGGTCTCGTTCATGGGGTTTTACTTTTAAGGAATCCATTTGGTTATTTTTAGATTCCCTTTCTTCTTGTACATAATTCTTTTTTCCTTTTATGTTGTTTGTGTGTCTATATATATATATGTGTGTGTGTGTGGCTATTTTATTTTTCTAATGAAGTAGTATTCTCTTAATCAGTGTCGTTAAAAGCGTGCTTTAGGCACGCTTAAGCTCAAAGCTTGAAGCCCCAAGCTCTAAACACTTTGCTAGGCCAAAAAAAAAGCACATTTAATGAAGCACACTTTAGGCACGGTTTTTTGGAGCTTTTTGAATATGCACATTAAGCACAAAGCATGCCTAGGCACACTTTTTTATTTTTTCGCTAAAAAAGATATGGGTCATCAAAATTAATTGCTTGAGCTTGAAAGAAATGACAATGACCAATGATTTACTACACAACCACTATCCTTGGGGTGTTGTCTTACACAATATTTTTTATTATTTTCATGTCATAACTCATAAGATACAAACAAGGTTAATTCACAATTCTTGTGCTTTTTGGTCTTTGACATTTGGATGTAAGTTGATTGAATCATATACATCTTTTATATATCATTTGATCATAACTATCATGGCTATGTACACTTGTATATGGTACAATAGAATTATATAAAATATTATGTTTGAACTTCTATGACTAGATTATTAGGGTATTGACCCTTGATAATTGTTTTCAATTTACTATATAAAATTTTTAAGAATTGAAATAACTTAGGTAAAATTTGAACTTACAAATATTATACAATTGCACTTACCTAATAGGTGAAACATATAAATTTTGAAGTTAATATTATTTTTAATTATATGTTACTAATATTTCTACTAGAGGTTATGAGATAGAAGTTATGAGATATTGTATTTGAAAACTATGCTCTTTACTTCAATCAAGCTTTCGCTTGATGCCTTTACCAACATTGCTCTTAATATAAGTTTTCTTACCTATAAAATGCTTTTACCAACATTTCTCTTAATACAACCTATAAAAAAAAACATGTAATTCAGCGATGAGATTTTTGAAATATAAATCTAATAAAAAGTTATTAGATGATATAGCATTGCTTAGAGATATATCAAGTGTAACTTGAACCCAACTCTCTCTCTCTCTCTCTCTTTCTCTCTCTCAAGTTATGCTTGGTGTAACTTTTGGCAATGTTACACCACTCAATATATTTTAATTGGATGCTAATTTTAACAAATCTTTTTTTTTTTGATAAGTAAGATATATATTGATAAAAAAGGCCACCCTAGTGCACAGGGAGTGTACAAGGGAAAAGAAATCAAATACAGAAATTACAAGATTCTAGGAAATCAATAAAAGAAGGGAAAGATTTATTTTGCAAAGCAAACAACCAATCCCTTAAAGTTCTAAAAAAGAGAAGCTTGAGGTCCGGAATAGATCTCTCAGTATCTTCAAGACATCTACTATTCCTCTCCCTCCAAAGGCACCACAATAAGCAATGAGGAGTGATGGACCAAATACAACCATTTCGGTGACGACCAAAGCTGCCTTGCCAACACCATAATAGCCCCAAAACTGTGCGGGGCATAACCCAAGAAACTCCAAAAAGGCCCAAAACCATAGAACAAATCTACTGTTGGATTGCATTATCTTCATATATTATCTATGCTTGCAAAATTTCAAGATGATCAAAGATCAATAGCCATTTTATCAATTAATTGTTTAAATGCAAACTTTTGTAGTTTAAAATAATGCATAGAAGATAAGTTTATGGATCGAATAGTAAATGACATCCAATTGACGTGAAAATTGGCAATGCATATTAAAAACATATAGAACATGTAATCTAATCCAATAGTGAGATTTTCAAAATTTGAATTCAATATCAAGTTATTGGATAGTGTAACATTGCTTAGAGTTACAATTTAAATAAACAATTTGTCTTGAGAAAAGAGAATTACTTCATGTTCACGATGATGAGCACAAAGTATCAAAAGAATTACAAAGAATCAACCAGAAAAACTTAGAGAGTTGTGAAACCCAAAAATGGAAAAAAAGACATTGGTAATTGAGTCTTAGTTTCATGTTTGTGCATAAGGAAGCTTGTAGCTTGTTTAAAGTTATTTTTATTCAAATTATGGAGTTAGTATGTATACATACACGCACTAGTAATTTGTGGACTTGCTGGACATGGATTATAGTGGCCCCTAGGTCTTGTAATGGGTCTTATGTAATTTCGCTTTTATTTCTGTTCTTCTTTGGTTTTTAGTTTGTCTTTTTTTAAACAAATTTTTTATGCAGTGAACTATACCCTCTAAGTTTGGTCTGTTTTCAATTTTGTCTCTAATGATTTTTCAATTTAGTCCTTCAAGTTCCATTTCATGTTCAATGTGGTCCTTTCATCCACTTTTGCCAAGTGGGTCCATAAAGTTCCATTTCATGTTCAATGTGGTCCTTTCATCCAATTTAGCCAAGTGGGCTGCAGTTAAGTCTCCTAAAATGATATAGTTTTGAATTCAGTTTTAAAATATATAATAAAAAAATAATTTCAAATTGCAAAAACCCTTGCTCTCCTTCTTGTCTTAATTGAATCCTCTTACCCCTTTTACTCGTTCTTTCTCTTTGCCTCTTCATGGCAACAATAGCTAGTTGAGAATTTTGTGATTCGTCACATTTGAATATTGCCAATATTTCAGATCAAGAATTTGGGCATAAAGTTTTTGTGTTTTGGTGACCGATGCTTGAGTGTCTGGGCATGGTGGTGGTGGTTTAAGGCTTTGGGGTGACTGTTTGGTCTGAGGCAGAGTTTTTGGGGACGGATACACTCCAGTTATTGGTGAGATGGAATGGGTTTGGGTGGCGCCTGAGGTTTTGATTTGGAGTGGTTGGTTTTTTGCATTTTGAGATGGTGTGGATTGGGACCTCATGACAAATTTTTGGGTGTCTAAATCGGCTGGTTCAATGACTCTCCTAAGCAGCTGAGCCTGGGCATTGAGAATTCGTATGCAACTTGCATACTAGAATCGCTGTCTCAAGATTTCTTGGTTGGGTTTGGTAGCATGTTGGCAATGGATCAGACAAGGATAGGGTCATGTTCCTTCTAAATCTGTCAAGTGGCTACCATTAAGTCTCCTAAAACAGATTAGTATATATTTTTTTATATGTTTCTAAATTTTAAAAAATAGAGAAATTGTTTTTATATAAAAAAAAAATTGTTTAAAATAATTATTAAAGAATAAAATACTACCCACAAGCCACAACCCACCACCATGAACACCATTCTCAGTGAAGTAAGAGATGACTAACTGATTCCCCATTACATATACACATTTAACACCAATCTAGAAGCCTCATCTTTTTCCATTAATTGTCAATCGTCAAGATTTCATCCAAAGCTGCAGTCCAAATAAATAAGGAAACTCTTGAAAGAACCTTTGATTTCCATATGCTCTTCCAAGGGAAGGATTGATCTCCATTGCCAACTCTCTAATTCTTTTACATTTTACTGCATTTGATTTGATGATTTTCTTTTGGTTGAGAAGTAAAAGTACTTATAACAAATCAATATGCAATGATAAAAATAAAGGAGAATGATGGAATATACTAGCTATATACCTAAAAGTTCCCCAAAAGAGATGAATAATACAAGGGATTTAAAAAAGCATGCATGTTGGAAGGTCTACTTCCATCCGTAGATGTCCAACAAGACCCAAGAAACTGGGACTTTAATCTGTGTACAGTGTTTGTGTATGTTTTGGAAAATGCACAGCATATGTTTGCAACTGTAACGGTTCTTATCTAAACATTTTTTTTATTGACAGGCGATGGGCGGTTCTGGAAGAGATACTATTGGAGATATTTTGGATGACTTCCTGCGTCAAAGATTTGGTGCAGAATCTTATGAACGTGTTGAAATGGGTGTTATACGTTCTAAGAAGGAAGCTGCTATGAATATGTTCAACAACAAGGAGCGTGGGAGGTTTGTGTTTTTATTAGAATACCGTGCTTGTCTTCCAAGCGTGAAACTGTCATCGGTTGATACTGTACTAATATTTGATAGTGATTGGACCCCTATGAATAATTTAAGAGCTCTGCAAAGGATAACACTTGACTCACAGCCTGAGCAGATAAAAATATTCCGTTTATATTCATCTTTTACTGTGGAAGAAAATGTTCTAATCCTTGCAAAGCAAAAAAAGATATTTGAAAGCTTACAGAACATTACCCGGAGTACTAGTCATATGCTGCTCATGTTGGGGGTAACTCATTTATTTGATAATTTGGATAAGTTCCATTGTGGCAATACTCCAGCCTCTAGTGCAAGTACCGTGTCTGAACAATCACTTATGAACGATATAGTCCAGGAATTCTTGTCCATACTTCTTCAGAATGGTGAAGCCACTGACACTAGTAACTTGTCTTTAATTTTGAAAGTTCAACAAGTAGGAGGATCTTACAGCATGAGTTCTCCATTGCCTGGTGAGCTTATGGTTCCTCCATCAGATGAATCACAACCCCACATTTTTTGGGCAAAATTGTTGGAGGGAAAGAATCCTCCATGGAAATATTGTGTTGGTTCATCTCAGAGGAATCGGAAAAGGGTTCAACATATTGATGAGTTGCCAAGGAGATCAGAAATTGACAGTGAAGAAGTTGTAAAGAAACGCAAGAAGGTGGTCAACAGTAATGTTGATCCACCCTCTCTTAAATGTAGACCAGAGGAAAGAACAAATGCAGGGGACAAGGAAGGTAAATGTGACTGATTTAATTTTTTTGGGGACATTATTCATTATTCGATAGGGCTTTTGTTGGTGGATTGAAGATTCAATATTTGTAGGAAAGGATTTTAGACTTAATTTATTCCCAAATATAACTTTCTAAAGCATCTCTTATGTAGGTGAGCATATTGTGTCTCAATCTGTCCATGGGTCAACTGCTCTTGTGAATGATAACCTTCATGCAAATCATGCTCCTACCTCACCTTGGTTGGCTAATAGTATTTCAGAATTACCAGAAGGTAACATGAGTGAGTCTGAGGAACGGAGAAAATTGCATGATGCACAGAAGATTCTCCATCTTCTTTTGAAGCCACAGATAAAACAACTATGCCAAATCCTACAACTCACAGTATGAATCTCATTCCTCTCCTGATAAAATTTTATGTGTCACTTGTTGAGCTGCTATTGTTCTTTTCTTTGGCAATTATTCTTATCCGTTTTGTTTACTACAATGATATTCATACACATTCCCTTAATCAGGAGGATGTCAGGGACATGGTTGAAAAGTTTCTTGAATATGTAATGACTAATCATCATGTCAACGGAGAACCAGAGACAATATTGCAGGCTTTTCAGATATCTCTGGTCAGAAACGTCTCCTCTCCCTCATTTGCTTTTTTCTGGGAAAAAAAAAAAATCTTCCTTCCATTATACTTGCTGCTCCGTCATCTGTTTGTTTTTGGAAGTATCTGTCATTTTCTGAATGAAATCTAAGCAATGGCGTTTTTGTTATGAATATTAGAAATTGGTTAGATGTATGGTTAGTTGTATAAATTAAGAAGTCGTCATTATTTATGAATTTTTTTTGATTTATTTATTTCAGTTCAGTAGTCATTATTAGCCTGTTGATTTTGTCCCGTCCCTATAAATATTAGTAGCCACTTCATCATCTAGGCCCCCTTTTCGTTTGGGATGCTTACCGCTTACAATGAAATAGCAATGTTTCCTTTTAGGCAATATCCAGTTTAACACACCTTGAAAAAAAAATTCTGTCGATGTACTGACACCACTCTTTCAAAAATGGAGCACTCTTCCAAAGAATTCTCTGGGTATGACACTTTGAACTTGTCATGCCAAAACATCACATGATTACTATCCCCTACATCACATGTTAACCCCATTTACCCCTAGCTTTAAGTGTGCTTCTACCAATATTGTAATGCCCTTTCCCTCCTCGAATCTGGACTTGAAACCATGGCTCCGCTTCCTTGAAACCACCGCTGGTAAGCCAAAGCTTACACTGTAACCCTTGCAGCAACTGTATTAGGGTGATGGTGCTCCACACTTAATTTTCTCCTTCCCATAGCAAGTAACCCCATGGAGTTGTGCATTGGGCCAAATTTTGATGCTCTTCTTTGGTCGAGAGAGCTCCTTCCTCTCTCTCGGACTCGAGCTTTCTTTCTTTGAGAATATTCTCTCCTTCCCGAGCTCAGCACAAGTCACCTGATTACTTGTAAGTATGCACATAGATGGCCTAGGTCTGATGGTAAATCTTGGGCTGTCTGTAACAGCCATTTTTGAATAACCACTAAATCTTGGGCCGTCTACCTTCACATGAATAACCATTCCATTATAGGATCTATTACAGGATATTAAAAGTGCCCTTAGTGCTCTGCTGCTCAACCCCTTTCAGTGCAGCTGTTTAGATTGCTGGCCTTGGATGCTGCTATAATTTATCTACAGTTTCTGTTACTGCTGATTTCCTTGTTTCAGCCCTCTGATTTGGGATTGCCCAAGGTTCCAGGGTTCTCCTTACTTCCAGCCCAAAATCTTTCCAACCACTACAATTCTGTCCCCCCGGAATAATGATCAAACCCTTCCATTTGCCACTGCAGAACTCTGTAATTGTCAAAAACATACCCCTAGAGTTGGACGGTTGCTGTATCATGAACACTTTTGTCTCCCTCTCTTGATATTCTTTTAGACTCCTTTTCCTTGTCTGTATCATAAACACTTTTGTCACCCTCTTGATATTCTTTTAAACCCCTTTGCCTTGTTGGTCCTAACCAACTTACAGGATGGATGACAGCCATTGTGCACTTCTCTTCCCTAGGAAAACTGACCTCAAAAAGTCCTTTCCTCTCTCGTAAATTTGGAGTCGGAAGTACTAACCCCGTTCTTCCATTGTGATCTTTAACACTTTGTTTTCGATAAAAAATCTTCGTGTGCCTCCCATGATGCTGTGTTATAGTCTCGATATGCTAAACACCTGAGTGACTATCACCTCTACTACCAATATGGACCTCCAAAGGTTGCTGCCAGCCAGCAGCGGAGGAGGTTCAGTGTGGGAGCTGGTAGTTCCCTAGGAAAGGGAAACAATTTGTCTCTCCAGTTTCTCTCAATAAAAAACTGAAACTTTTCACCTAACCAATTCCAACCAATTAGTAAATCTGTCACTCTACTCCGCATCACCCAATTTACTTACTCCAAAGAGACTGAACATAGCTCCAGTGCACCAGTAAACTCACAATTTACTTACTCCAAAGAGACTGAATCCTAGCCCCAGTGCATGAATAATTTCACAATGCAGTAAAAGATGATACCTCCGCACCCTAATCCTTACTGCACCAATCCATTAGCTTAATACCCCTTTTCTAAGGTTATCATTTGTTTAAATCCTCCTCCATGCTGCAGTCCACACAAAGAAATCTCCCTTGGGCCTCGCACTGTTATATATTTTTCCCTTTAACTTAACAAATATTTTACAATCACATAATCTTTCTTATGCATTTCTCCACTTCATCCATCTTGCTCTTATCCTATGATTCATATCCTCTTCAATTTCTCCATCTTTAGGAATAATTGATCCAAGATATCAAAAGCTCTAGCTCTTTGGTATCTCTTGGCCATTAAGTCTTACAGCTCTTCATCTTTGTTTCTATCTTTACTAAACTTACATTCTATGTATTCCATTTTAGTCCCGAGAGACTCTAGATTCTAAAGCAGCCTGCCAAATTTCTAACTTGCCCTCAACTTCATATCTAGTTTCATCCTCTAAAATTATATCATTTGTAAAAAGCATACATCAAGGGACTTTCTCTTGAATCGATTCAGTGAGCTCATCCATCACTATTGCAAGGAGATATGGACTAGTTACAACTCCATTATATATATCCTTAAAATCAACTTAATATCTTTAGAGGAACTTCTTTCTTTTCCAAAACCCACCACATAACCTCACTAGGGATTCCATATGCTTTCTCGGGGTCAATAAATGCCATACGAAGATCTTTGTGGGTCTCTCTGTATTTTGCTATTACGCTTTTACGAAGAAAATAGATTCCATGGTTGATCACCTTGGCATAAAATCAAATTGATTCTCCAACATTGTTGTTTTGTGTCTCAACCTATGTTCAATCACCCTCGCCCAAAGTTTCTTAGGGATTGACCATGAACAAAATATACGGCACTAAATGCCGACATAGGCAGAGTTAAAATTCTAAACTCAACTAAATTACCAAAATATCCTTAATTTGAAGGGATTGTAGAACGTACAATTTTTCTGCTAAATACAAAATTAACCATAGCTTAAATGACATCCAAATTAAAAACTATTTTAGCCCTGTAGGACAAATAACTAGACCTTTAAAACCTCACAACTTTTACTTCAATTGTACTTCACACACAGGCACCGTAAAATAATTCCAAAGTTGTCAATAGACCCCATACTTTAGTGACTCTGTACTAGTAGTTTGGTTAGAGGGAACGAAATATTTTGGTACCGGTTAATATCCTTGTACCATTTCAGGGTTACCACTATTTTGTGTGTATTTATTTACTTATATTTTTATAAGCATAGAAACTAAATCCACATATTTTATAACCCCTATATATTAGCCCGACTAGCATATTTTATAACTATTTTTTTTTTCTTCTTCTTGTACTGGCTGAAACACCTTACAAATCACTGGTACAATCGGTACTGGCCATTATTTTATTTGTTATGTTTCAGGGGATATTTGTACTTGATGGTATGTATTGACAACATTGAATGAATAGATGAATTTGTGAAATAGTAACAAATTAATCTTAAATGGCTGCATCACTTGCTGCTTATTGTTGCACTCAACTAAAACTAAAGCACAATCTAAAAATGTGATGTGGCTGGTTAGACATAGAAAACCCACTGTTGATACTTTTTAATTATGTGGGGGTTCCCTTTGGTTTACTTGTGTGTGATACATGCCTGTTTGTGTATCTCGATAATAAAAATAGCAATATTTAAAGATGTCATTATATATTTTACAATTCCACTTGGCTTTTGCCTGCATGCATGCAATTATTTTTTATTTTCCCTTTTTATAATACTACTTTGGAACTTCTAATGACGACTGTTGTACTGTTTAAATTTCAGTGTTGGACTGCAGCTTCATTGTTAAAGCACAAAATTGACCACAAAGAGTCGCTTGCACTTGCGAAACAGCATCTAAATTTTGACTGCAAGAAAGAAGAGGTGGACTATGTTTACTCATTGTTGCGGTGCCTAAAGAAAATGTTTTTATGCCGTACAGGGATTTTCAAAGTTTCAGATTATCCAAATGTTTGTGAATTGTCAAGTAAAGGTGTTACAGATGACCATTCACATGCAAGGCTTTCACGTTCAATGACATCTAGCCCACAAAAGGTGAATGGAGAGGTTGAAGCTCTGTCACTGCATCAAGAATTCTCTGATAAACAGGTCCTTTCCCAGCTAGGATCAGCGCCTGAATTTAGATTAGCACTGAAAGATGTTACAAAAAGTATCAAAGAAATTCAGAAGAAGTGTAACAAGCAGTTGATGAAAGTTAGTCAGAAGCAAGAGGAAGAAAAGAATGAGATTAAGCAAACTTATGAGGAAGAAAAGTCACTTCTTGAGAAAAAGCACAGAATGGAATCAACTGTATTCCGAACCTGTTTGCAAAGTAATATTTCTTTGAGAGCAGATAAGCTTAAGATATTGGATAACGAATATGCAAACAAAATTGAAGTACTGGAACAGCAGCTAGAAATGCGCCTAAAAACTCTACAGGATATGCATCAAGCTGCAATAAACAGGTTGGCTGAGAGGGAGGCCCGCTGGGTGGAAGATGTAAAGTCCTGGGCTCAAGTTGAATTAATGAGCAAGACATGTTCAAATGGGCCTGAGCGTGGGGTGAAATGCTTGCAGACAACTGAACAAGTTACAGTTCATGCTGGTCCTAAGAATGTTGCACCTGTTTCTGGTCATCTATCAGAAGAGTGTATTCCTCGCAAAACAGCACCTAGTTTACCAGGCCATGGATTGGGATTTATTGAATTACCAGAAAATGTGCCTGACAAAGCTGTTGCATGCAGCAGTGCTGTTGAAACACTGGCTCCCCTGCATAGGCCTGATACTGCAAATGATGAATCAAATACCATCAGTTCTGAGAGTGTCTCAGTTACTGGATTTGTGAACTGCAATGGAACTGGCACTTCAGGTGATGTTCAAGTGAAAATTGGCTCTATTAATCCTTGTACCAAAGAGTGTAATCGTGATGGAGCCACTTCTGGTAAGCCAGATGATGAGGTTCTACTGGAAGTGCCTGAAACTGTCGGTTCCAGTGATGGTACCAAGAAAGTGGTCCCATCTTCATCTGAAGAAGGGAGAGACACATTAAGTGTGCCTCATGGAGAAGTTCCAATGGGAATTCATGATAGTTCAACTGAGTTTCCAGAGAAGGTACTCTCATTGAATTTGTCTTCTACGGAGCAGATTCCTGATGGGGCTACATTAAGTGTGCCTGGCACAGAGGTTCTGTTGAAAGTTCCTGAAACTCACAATTCCAATGATGGTCTGCAAAATGTTGTCTCTGTTGATGGATCCAGTCTACCAACTGAAGGGGTTCCATTTGGAGTTCCTCAGACTGTTAGTTCCAATGATGGTCTGGAGAATTTTCTTTCTGTGACTCCGCTTTCATCTGATGAACAAATTCTTGACAGAGCTTCATCAAGCATGCCTAACGGAGAAGTTCAATTGGAAAGTGCTGCCAGTAAAGTGGTGGAGTTTGATAACACCAACAACCACAATGATGGAGCATATGCTGTGGCCTCAGATAATTTTATTAGAGTTGACCAGCAGGATGGAGTGGATAATACTATCCATCAAAACTCTCATTCTCAGATGCTCTCTCTGGTAAATTCACCTTCAGTGCAGCCCATGACAACCTTGGATCAAGGTAGTCCTGTGCCATTTGAACAGGTAGTGTATTTTAGTGTCAATATGTATCATAATCACACTGTTGGTATCATATGGCATTATATCAAACCAATGTAATATTGTGATTTCCTTAGTAGTGGACTATGTATTCTGTGTTGGAAATTCCAGAGGATTGTTTCTGAATATATTTAGAGGTGTGTTGCAGCACTCTTGTTTGACTCTTATTGTGATATCATCTTGCCCATGTTTTTGGTCCATTTTCTGCATCAATAATATCTGTTGAAAAACTAAAAATAGAGATTGTCCTTAGCTATCCAATTCTTATTGATGAATCTGTTTCCAGGCACTCCAAGATGAATGCACACCAATCTCCACATCTGCCCAATTTCCAGTTAGAGATGCACCAGCTAATGAGATACAGAATACTTCACAACAAGTTGAATCTTCAGTATCTAATCGAGATGAAGCTGTGCCTTCCAATCGATTGAATCATGAAGCCGCCACAACAGAGCCTTTGACGCAAATACAGCTGTTATCACCTGCTGATTCACACACTGGCAATAATGTTGATTTACCTTCAACTGGTGGAATCGAACCTCAGCTAAGCTCTGGAGGCCATACATCCAACCAACTTGCTCAGACTCCTACACAAGCAGTTGAGAATCCTGTTGACCTTTCAAATCAAGCTGTTTCGCAACCTTCAACATCTTATGCATCACATTTGCCCATTGATGCACCTATGGTTGGCTTGGGAACACATTTATCAGACACCAGGATGATGCCCACTACAGAAATTAGTAATCCTCCTATTCCAAATGCACCCCCTGTGGCATCCAGCATGTCTTTGCTTTTGTATCCTGACCCACTTCAATATGAGTTCGAAAGAATACGTAAAGAAACAGACCAAGCTGAGAACTCCCATAAAGATGCAGTCAGTTTCCAATTTATTTAGTTGCTTGTTTAGTTATAATTACACTTTTTATTATCTAACTGCCTTTGTTTTTCCTTTGAGCAGAAGTTGCAGCTCAAGTCTGATTGTGAGAAGGAGATTGAGGAGCTTACTGCCCAAATTCGTAGGAAGTATGACATGAAAATTCAGGAGGTGGAATCTGAATTTCTGCTTAAAAAGAAGGAACTGGATGCAAATCGTAACAAAGTTCTAATGAATAAGATCTTGGCTGAGGCTTTTAGGTCTAAATGCATGGATCTTAGGGTACCTGGTCCATCAGGAATGCCGCGAGGTATGTGACATCTCAACAGCTTTTGAATTTTTAGTGCTGTTCTTTAGTTCACTGCTCAAATTAGTTGTCAGACAAATGACCTTGTTCAAAAGGTTTTTATATTTGGTGAATCTATAATGTATATGGCTTTCATCAAATTTTTTTTTTTGGGTTAAAAATTGATTACTTTTTGTTGTTTGATTTTCAACATAGGGTAGCAGTTGCAAATGATGATTATGTTTAAAGCTTTATATAAACAATTTTGAATAGAAGATATAACTTGTGTAGGATGCTTGTGACGCAAGCTGTGTGAAGGCAATTATGCAATCTTCTAGTTTCTGGACAAGGCTATTTATTTGGATGTATTACTTTTTATTAGGGGGGCAAAATGAATAAGTTTTCTAGAGTTTCTAAAGCTATGAAGGTTTTTTGAGGTTTGTGTGATCCAACCTTCTTCAAGGTTTGATGCCAAGGAAATCCTAGGTTGAAGTTTATTTATTTATTTTTTTTCTGTTCTTAAATTTCCAGCAACCTGAAACCTTGCAACCACACAATTTGTCACCTTCAGAGCTTAAAATTCAAAACTTCAGAATCCTAAACCACCCATCCATCAAATAGTCCCAAATAACTCACAAACAGCCCAATTGTTGTTCATGGTTACTGTTTACAGCCCTAGGGATATCCCTGCTTGCTTTTGTTTGTTGAAACAATGAAAACTCTACTAATCTGTTGGGATTTGGGGCTTGCAAAAGCATGTTCACACTAACAATTGAAAAAAAGGTTGAAAACGTTGATTGTGGGTCAGCTAACTTTAAGCCCACATCCGGATAATGCCAACCAAAATCCACTATCAACAATTTGGATTACAACCACTCATTTAAACCTCACAAACTAAGCTTAGACCCTAACAAACACAATTGTAAACACAACTCTCAGAAACACACAGAAACTCACAAACCTCACACACAAACTCATAATCCCAAAGCCCCAATATACCCAATACCTGTTGCACACTCATACAAAAAGGGGTGAAAAAAACTCAATAACTCAAACATACGGGCATCTTCAACTGCAAAAACACTACCACACCATTCTTCACACAAGAGGACTGCTTTGGATAGAGCTCCCACTTGGGGCTAAACACACCAAACCTTTTACAATGCCTTTTTTTATATAGTTCCAATTTTATTCCTTGGTAAACAAGGAATACCCAACTACTTCTTCAATGCGGGAAACTTTTTCCTCATACACTAATATATCAAATCTAAATAGGAAATCAAGGCAATTTCCAACAGTATTCATATAAAATGTGGTACACTTAGTGTCTGTGTCTTTTCAAACTACAACATTTTAAACTTCACTTTTTTCTGGTTATAGTTTTTACAAACAACCCCATTTTCAAAAAGTTGTTCCAAACGGGCACTTATGGTTTCAATGAATTTGATGCTTATAAACAAAAAATAAATGGTTCAGTGAATATGAATTTTTATTAGTGATAACCTATAAAATAAGGTAGTGAGTTTGTTTCTGCATCCACAATCCAAATGTGGATTCATGCTCTGAGGTTCAAGGTTGACACTTCTTTCACATAGATTGTGTCATAATGGGTTGACTTCTGGCAATACAAAGCTGATCTCTATTATAAGTGTAGACTCAGTACTGGCTGAGGTTAATTTTGGACACATAAATTTTCTTGTAATTTGTTCTAATAATTAATAATTTGGAAATAATGAAAGGTGCCAGAACATTTTATTAAATTGAAGAGATGTCTATTTAATAAACAATATCTCATTGAGTCCAAAGAAATTGAGTCAGTCTCAGAAACCAACCATAACTCATTTGTACTGAGACTGTTGGAATATGTTGCCAGCTCTTAGTCAAAGGGAGGTACAGAAGGATTTTCCTTGATACAAATGTAGTTAAGAGATAATCAATGATAGTTCAGACCCTATCAAGGTTGATGGCACCTCTTTTTTTTTTTTTTTTTTTTTCTCCCACTTATGGTAGTGAGCTTTCATAACAATATAGGTCATTAAATATATTAACAGCCTCATATGAGAGGAAATAAGGTCAAAATTAGAAATTGGGAGAAATTACACTTTACCCCCCTAAACTATACCCCTTTTTACACTTACTAAACTATGAGAATGCACACTTAGCCCACTTAAACTATTATCCGCGTAACCCTTGTCCCCCTAAACTATGAGTGCACACTTACCTCCTGTATAAACTATTACCAGTATGATACTTTGCACCCCCATCCCTATTTAATAGTTTAAGAAAGTGTGCATTCTCATAGTTTTGATTGATAGTTTTGGCATGGATGTGTTTTGGAAGTGAGTGGAAACAAAAATATGAAATTAGTACAAAAAATGTAGAAGAAAATTTTGAGGGGAGAGAGAGAGAGATGAATTATGAGGACTGTGGAAGTTGTTGAGAGAATTCAGGATACCGAAAGAGAGGTAGAGACTACATGAGTGTTTAATTGGCAGATGACAATTATACCTTCGTATTATTGCCCCCCTTCCCTGCAAAGTCAATCAAACATTATGGAATATCTGGTGACAAATTTCATCATAAAATGGCTAAAGAGGGTCATATTTACTCAAGTGCTTGAGCTGTGTGTATATGTATGTGCATGCATCTCAAGTTTCCCTGTATTTTTACTTTCCTCTCATTGGATGTGAACTCATGTATATTTATTATGTATGCACATACAAAATATGCTGAATGCATATTGGAATTACTTATATGCCAGTTTTCTCTCATCATGCTCTATTTCTTATTTTTCCTAGCAGATGTGAATTTAAGTTTCGTGCAGCAGCTGTTTCAGCTATCGATGCAGCAAAATGCACAAAGACCTCTTACGGCCAGTCCATCTTCAGCCAGCCCGTCTGGAGCTAGTCTGCAGAATACCAGTTTACCTGCAGCTAGCCTTCAGACCATACCACCTGCGGCTAGTCCTCATATTACAAACCCAACTGTGCAGACTTTTAACCATTCATCTTCAGTTTTCCCGAGTATTCCAACAAGACCTCCCAACATCAGCCCCATCTCCCCTCCCACAGGAAATCTCCAGGTTGGCAGTGAAATTCGTGCCCCAGCTCCACACCTGCAACCTTTTAGACCTACATCCGTGTCTCCGATCAGTCTCCCTTCTCTTCAGCGTGGGCTGCCTAGTCAGCAGGCACCTTGCAACTCCACTGCAACGTCTACCTCACTTTCCCATCAGCAACTCCGAGCAGCAGCACCTACATACCAATCTGGTCCTTACAGTAGGGGTCAGCGGCTTGAAACTTCTGGTGGGTTGCCATCTGCTCTGGAGTTGCTTATGGATGTTGACAGTCAATCTGGTGCAAAGTTGCGCCGACAACCTGAGTTATGCTCAAACTTTGACTCCCTAAACATCTCAGAATTTGGCACAAGTAGTACACGGGTCAATGCTGTCCGTACAGGTGGAAGCCCTGATATTGTTTGTTTATCAGATGATGACTAACCAGCCTAAGGATTTTGTATAGTATGTGCATACTGTCTAACTACCCCATTAGTGTTCCTTGGAGCCCTGTAACTTTGTGCCTGAAGGAAAGCTTGTGACCTGGCCTAGTGAGAGGGTGGAAGAGCTGTACTGCTGTTGCTAGGAATTTGCCGCTGTACATTGTCGTTCTTTGTTCTAGTTGTGCAATGCAAAATTCATTGTCTTTTTCCCTTGTAATATATTTCTTTTGCTGCATGGCTGGAAATTTCAAGTTAAGAACTACTGCAAATGGGCTTTAATATTCAATCCATGAATTATTGTTGGACAGAGTTGTACTTAAAATAATCTTGTTAAAACTGATGTGATTGCCTATAGTGGTACTAAGCATAACATGCGAGCAACCAAACGTGGGCAAAATGTGCTGAATTTATGGTGGAATTTGGGAAATGGAAGAGAATGTAATCTCTGTGAGTTAACTATTACTTTCATTTGATAAGGCAAAAATTATCGTTCGTGGCAAAGATAAGCTGCAGCGCACCCATTATCAGGGTGCACTAGTGCACCTCAACCTTTCAAATTTTGAGATTCTTTATTTTTTTGATTATCGGGAAAGCTATTATCGTTCTTGGCAAAGATAAGCTGCGGGCGAGCCCGTTATCAGGGTGCACAGTGGACCACAACCTTTCAAATTTTGAGATTTATTTTTATTTTTTTGATAATTTGGAAAATTGTTATTGCCCAAATAAGCAGGATTACAGAGGATCAAAAGGCCCAGCCTCGTTAACGATACCTGAATTACAGGAGGAAGTATACACTGTTACGGGTGTATTTTTCCGAATTACAGAGCGTGTAGGTGACCCATGCCAGAACTACCAAAATAACAAAAGTTCTCAAGACCATCTAGCCAACTCATGAGCTACCATCTACACTTGTGTTTTATGGACGGCCACAGGCGGGGTTTGGGTCTGATCGACCTAAACCTAAAATGAGCCCGACCTAATACTCGAACCCCACCTGCCCCATTCCATACACAGACTCGTTGACCTGCAGGTACTTGAACCCTACCTGACCTGATTTTTTTTAAAATTGTTTATTATATATATACTCTATATACTGTTGGAACCCAAGCCTTATTCTAATCTATTGAGTGACCTCTCTTTCTGTCTCATCCAAAATACAATCACTTACCCTAACTCTTTGACGTTAGATCAAAAGAAGAAAAATATATTACATTCCCTGTTAGAAAAAATACAATCCCTTACCCTAACTCTTTGATATTAGATCAAAAGAAGAAAAATATATTACATTCTGTGTTATTTGCTAAATTAGAAGAAAAGTTGCTATCCTACGGAGTATATTGAAGGCACAGCTAATAGCTTGACTGTGTTTTTGGTAAGAATGGATCTATTTCATACAATACAACCAAGAATGGATCTGCTGTGTTTCTCATCGGAAACGAAGGCAAAGAAGGAGGCGATTGATATGATGGTTGAGAGAGAGAGAGAGAGAGAGAGATTTAAACTTTTTTTCTTAAAGTTTATTTTATGGGTTGGGTTTGGGTAATACCCATCCCCAATCTAAGTGACTTAGGTTGGGGGGAAACCCAACCCGATTTCTTGGTCTTATGACGGATTGAGTAAAATCTGTAAGTTTCAGGTCAGATAATCAGCCACCGGTGAGTTTTGGTTGTCCCTAACCTTATTAGCTATACACCTAATTAAAAGATATAGAACTAAGGGAAGCTCAAGCAACATGAACTGTGAGATGATTTATATGCAGTTTTTATTTTATGTTTGTGTGTTTTTTTTACAGTATTTTTAGTATATTTTTCAAAATTTTGTTATTATTGCATGAGTTTTAAGTCGAAGTTCGTTATGCTATTTCTATATGAGGAATTTCACTGTCTTTCATACTCTACTATTTTGCACATGCACTTGAGCCACATGAACATATTTTTTGGTTAAGGGAAAGAGATGACTTTGAAAATCTTAAAAATAAAATTTGGAGACTTTTAACCAATGTGAGTTTTTGAGCAATCCTTTTTTTTAGAGGGTTATTTTCCTTAGTTCTCACCTTTCATTTGGAAGCACATAATTTTGTTGTTTAATTTCATTATTCTTTGTTTTAGTTGAATGCTAAGAATTCATCAATTTTATGACTACACTTGAATATTTTAAAGTCATGAATATTGAAAAACTATCATAATCCTTAAGAAATGCTTTTAGGCTATCTTTGTTAATTTTGAGCCTTTAATTTTTATTTTTTTGGGCATATTACTTTAGTTGTTTGAGTATGTTATTTTAGTCATTCTCTCCTTAACCATTTTTCAAGTATTCCTAGAATTCTTTTTAAAAAAAAAAATAGGTGCTCCTAGAATTTATGCGCTTTGTTTTATTGTAATATATTTGTGATCAAATAGTTGGAAGGATAATTGGTGTGCATCCAGTAGGATTTGAACCTACGAATTCTCTGATTATGAGTTGGGCGCTTTAACCATTCAGCCATGGATGCTTAGCGGGGATCCTCGTACAAGGTGAAGGTGAATAACCAAATTCCAATTGAAACGAAATCCTTGGGATAAATCAATGCAATTTAGGAGGACTTAACGAAAGGACATCAATTCAAATCCTAGATTTTCGAATTTAGAGAGACAATTTTGACTGCCCAATAACCAATTTGGTCCCAGGGTAAGGAATAACCAGACTCAAAAAATGAAAAAAAAAAAAAGAAAAAGAAAAGAGAAAAAGAAAAGAAGAGAATGTAAAAGATGATGAAAAATAGTAGAGCTTGTACATGTTGAAATCTTATCCTGCACTGTACTTGGATTTAGTGCGAATTTACTTTGATTCGTTATTCCAATTGACTCAAATTTAATTGGATTGGTCTTATTTGCTTCATTATGGCCCTCATCAAAATTTAGTGGGTAAATTACAAGTTTGGTCCCTAACGTTTGCACTATATGTTAATTTGATCTCTAAAGTTTTAGATGTGTCAGTTTAGTTCCTAACTTTTTAGTATTATATTAAAATAGTGTCTACCGTTAAGTAGGGATGAAAAATAATGACCGTGGATAATGAAGTTATTAAATTTTGTTTTTTACCAACTGGATTGGCATGTGTTAAATAAAACGACACGTTCAGCAAACTAAATACAAGATGTATCACTTGAGATTGAGAGAGAAGATTAATTTGGGAACTGAATCTTGGTATGTTAAAAATTTTTTTTGAACACATTAGGGAGAAAAACTTGAAAAAGAGAGAAAGATGGAGATTTAAGTAATTTCAAATTGGGTTTTTGACCGGCGTCATTGCTCTCAAGAGAAAAAATTTCCAACTTTGCTGTTTCCTTTTCCTAAGCAGTTTCTTTATGAAAATATGAAATAATTCAAAGACTGTTGATGCAATTTTAATTGAAGGATTTTTTTATATATATAAAATTTTAAATTTTATTTTATTAATTCAAATCTATAGCTTGCTTTTGTAAGACACGACCTCTCTAGCTTTGCCTTTTCCGTTTGTTTTTCCATTTCTGGGTTGCATGTTTTTTGTTTTTAATTAAGGACATGTGTCAGCACACTTCTAATTGGTAAAAAAAAAATAATGTTATAATTTATCCGTTAACCATGTCAGCATTTTTTATCCACTACTTAATAGTAGAGAGTTAGAAACTATTTTGATACAATATTAAAATGTTAAGGACTTTCCCATTCAAAAAAAAAAAAAAAAGATTAAATTGATACATTTGAAATGTTAAAGACCAAATTGACGCAAATATGAGGGACCAAACTTGTAATTCACCTAAATTTAGTTTATTAGCCTTCTTGTTTACACAAATCCCCTTGTGCCTTTTTTAATAAATATTGCTAGAACTAATTCAATTATCCTATAAAGACATATTCATACATTATAATTTATTTTAAGCACAAAATTAATTATTCAAAATTATTTAAAACCCAAATATAAAATGCGCGAATTAACATAAAAAAGTAAAGTATGATAGTACATTCTAATAATTATATAAATATGAAAAATTAATCTATCATCAATCTGCTTAAACAAAATTTATTCATCAAACAAGTTTTGCAGGTTTTTTTTTTAAATTTATTTTTATTAAATTTATGTTTATTATGATTAAAATTACATGTTTGACGGATTGTATGAATCATAACATGAAAGACCATTATATGTCTAGAAGATCAATTTAGGTCAAGTGAAATGGGTGTCTAAGACATTCTCATTTAGTAACTCACCTTTGATCTTAGAGCTGGGGTTCAAGATTGTGCTTTTTTATGTAATTTTACATTTTTTAAGAATGTAATTAGGTATCAATGTCATGTAACCTTTCTTAGATTGTAACTAGGATGGCCGTCCTATTGTATAAAAGAGAGCCGAGGAAGTGAAATAAAACAAAGAGACAAACTAATGGCAGATCTTACCTTATCCTTGTAGAGGGTATTCATAAAGAGAGAAGGTGTAAGTTATTTAGGCAGAGTAAAGGAATAAGTTAATTGGGATGTGCATTGACTTAAAAAGCCAGCTTTTTTTACTATTCAATTTTTTTTTTTTTGATAAGTAAGAATGTTATATATACGAAAGGCTACTCTATGCATAAAAAACAAAGAGCAGACCCAGAAGATACATGAAGAAGAAAATAGAGAAAAAAGAAAAAAAGAAAAAGAAAAAGAAACCAACCAACAAATTAATTACAAAGAGAAAAAGAGCTAAGGAAAGAAGGGAGAGAATCACTAGTCGTGAGTCCCCAAGCCCGAGACCAATCAAAAAGAGTTCCACTAAAAGAAGCAAGCATCTAATCACCGGAACTATCCAAATCCTCAAAAGTCCGTCGATTCTGTTCCTTCCAAATACACCAAAGAATGCACAATGGAACTAAATTCCAAATCTAAGACGAGTGCTTCCCCAACCAATTCCACCAGCCAAGAAGCAAATCTGGAATCGAACTAGGTGTAACCCAAGACAAGCCAAAAGTTATAAAGACAAAACTCCATAACCGATAAGCAATCTCATAGTGAAGAAGTAAGTGGTCTACCGTCTCTCCACAATGACGGCACATAATACACCAGTCCACGAAAACCAATCTCCTCAATCTCAGGTTATCACCTGTTAGGATCTTATTCCAAGCTACACACCAAACAAAAAAGGAGACTCGTCTAGGGGTCTTTGCTTTCCAAGGAAAGACAATTGAGGGAGAGTCCCTTAATTTTTATAATATGACCGGATGTCAAAATCCCCATTAGGCTTCAACTTCCATTTCATTTGGTCTCCCACATCCGTTGGAGGAGTATTAGCTCCCAAAATATGAAGAAAATGCAACCCTTCAACCATCTCCCAATCATTAAATTCTCGAATAAAACGAACATCTTAAATTCTTCTATCCTTCGCCCCCTACCTTGACAAAGAAGTTTCTACAGAAACCTCCTTATCAATGGCAATACCATACAGCCTTGGGAAAGCCAATTTAAAAGGTTGATCCCCATACCACCCATCCTGTCAAAACCTCACTCTATTTCCCAACCCAACAACAAATTGACAATTTTTGCTAAAATCCTCCCATCCCATGCGAATACCTCTCCACAAACCACACCCATGAACTCCCCTACCAGGCTTAGAGGTCCAACCCCCCTATTCTTCCTCATATTTTGAAGCTACTACCCTCCTTCATAACCGATCATCTTCCTTCCCAAACAGCCACAACCATTTCCCCAATAAGGCCTTATTGAAAGTAGTAAGTTTCCTAATCCCTAAGCCACCATTGGCTATAGACACACAAATTTTATCCCCCTACCAGATGAGTCTTGTTATCACCCCATAGAAAGTCCCTTTGCAACTTTTCAATTTTATTAGCCACATGAGTAGGAATTGTGAATAACAAAAGAAAATAGGTAGGAAGACTAGATAGCGTGCTCTTGAGTAACATTAAATGACCATTCTTTAGACAAATACAACTTTTTCCACCCGGCAAGTTTCCGCTCAAATTTTTCCAAAATAGGATTCCAAATTGAAAGGGAGTTATAAGAAGCCCCCAACGGCATACCAAGATAAGACATAGGCAACTCTCCAACTCTGCAGCCCAAAATTTCAGCTAGGGCATGCACATCATCAACCTCCCCTATTGGAACCATTTCACTCTTATGCACATTAACCTTCAAATCTGTTACCGCCTGAAAACTAAGTAACAACAATCGAATATGAAGAATTTGCTCCACATCCGCATCACAAAAAAGGATAGTATCGTCTGCAAATAAAAGATGAGTAACACATTCTCCACCACCCCTCCTACCCTTTGCTTTAAAACCATGGATCAAGCCAGCTCCCTCAATTCTCAACATCCTACTAAACACCTCCATCATAATAAAAAACAACATAAGAGATAGCAGATTCCCTTGTCTTAAACCCCTCGAGCTACCAAAAAAATCAGCTGGAGACCCATTAATCAAAACAGAGAACTGAATTGTGGAGATACAAGTACGGATCCACTTACACCACTTCCCTCCAAAGCCCATTCTATTCAACAAATTCAACAAAGCCTCCCAATTCATATGATCGTAGGCTTTTTCAATATCAAGTTTACAAATGACTCTAGGAACCTTACTCTTCCCTCGGCTATCCACACATTCATTCGCAATGAGAACCGAGTCATGAATTTGTCTCCCACCCACAAAGCTATTTTGAGTCTCAGAAATCAACTGATCTAAAACCACTCTCAATCGGTTTGCCAAAACCTTAGACAAGATTTTATACACACTCCCCACCAAGCTAATAGGTCGGAAATCTCTAACATTAGAGGCATCATTTTTTTAAGGAATTAATTCAATGAAGGTAGCATTAAGGGATTTTTCAAACTTACAATGTTGAAAAAACTCTTCAAAGACCACTAAGACGTCTTACTCCATTACTCTCCAACAATGATAAAACGCCATGGTAAATCCATCCAGACCTGGAGCTTTGTTCCCTTCCAATTCACTTACTACTTGAAGTATCTCCTCTCTCTCAAACTTTCTTTCAAGCCAAACCCTCTCCATATCCCCAATGCGATCAAATTCCAAACCCTCCACAAAAAGCCTCCACCCCTCAGACTCCTTATACAAATTTTTATAAAATTGTACTACCTGATTAGTTACCTCAGATTCCTCCTCCAAAACCATCCCATCCACCTCCAATGTCCTTAGATGATTAAACCTTCTATGGGAATTAGCCATTTTGTGGGAATTAAACCTTCTATGGGAATTAATCATTTTAATATTATTCATGAGTCTCATTGCACTTTTTGATACTATTCATAGATTCCACTGTATTACTTCAGCTACCTTTTAGTTTTATCTACAATATTTTCAACAAAAAAATTTTCATTTTCAGCTAAATAAACTGTTCCTAAACAGACATTTCATATGAAAAATGCCATAAATTTTGAGAATATACACGGATTTTACTAATATTATGATTGCATCAATAGGACCTTATTCTTTTGTATAGATGGATCCAAAGCCCCAATCTCAATAAGAGTTATTGTACAGAATCAATTATAGTCTCATCGGTACTCACACAGGACACAACCAACATTTGGTTGGTACCATTCCATGCCTTGATGGCATAGTTATCTATATTTTACCACTTCCAGCTCACAAAAGTCATAAATAAAACTCATGTGATGAATAATTTACAGTCAAACTGATGCATCTGCAACAGCATCATCAATTGCAACCTCTCTTACAAGATTTTTGGTTGAAGGCAAACCTGCAACCACATCGTCTTCAATACCACACTCATTTGTCCCTCTTCTGATCATGAAGTAACCATCCTGTCATTAAAATCAAGTACTAAATTAGAATTTGGGAAGGTACAATTTTAAAGTGGAGAACAATTTGGTGGAAACATACATCACCCCAGCCTCTATTCCACTGATTCGCAAGAAGCTGCAGCAGAGAAAAACGGCATATTATCTTCCCAAATCTTGTAACTATAAAATATGAAGGCAATAACAAGAAAATATCAACATACCCAATAGTCCTCCCCAGAATCACTTGTCCCCCACCCAATTAGTTTTACAGCATGACCTCCCATTACATCACCAGTAACGTGTTTGTAAACTCCAGATTTGTAGTGAGCAAAATCCTGTAAAATGGTTAACAGAAACTACAATGATCAGATAAGTTCATATCTAACAGAAAAAAGAAAAGGGAACAAAACCTAAGAAGAAGAAGAAGAAGTCATTTCCTTGCAAATGGTTGTATAAATGTAAAATGACAAAAGAATAAAGGCTATGAATAGATAATCTGATACTCATTTTGTTGAAAGTACTATAATGACCAAGTGAGTATATTATTTAACTTGATAATAACAAAATGTCATTTTTTCAATCATTTGGATAATGCAATGCATGAGCGCCAAGGGTTTGAAATCCTTCTTCGTTTTTAGTTTAAGGGGAGCTCACAAGCTAACCTTAAAGTTAGAAAGGTAAGTGTACAGTGACATGTTAAAGCTCATGTCCTCAACAAGGCCATCTGCAATGCTCCGAAGAATAGATAGAAGAAAAGGAATTGATGACCCAGTTGGCATCCTCTACAAAGTGGCAAGGGTCTGAAATCCTTTTTCATTTTTAGTTTAAGGTGTCAATCAAAGCTACTTCAAATGGTAAGTGATCATCAAAAACCACATCTTAGGGTTTATTCTTTGTTTATAGTCCCACATTTTTCACAAAACAAGTTATCAAAAGCCCTAACCTTTACATTTTGCAAAACAATTAAAAATTGAGTTTTGCATTGGTTGCTCAAATAAATTCTAATGACCTTCTTATGAGAGAGAACACATTCTAGTTGTTCAAACAATCTTCCTTGTAGATCAAATGAGGCAACTTTATGGCCTTGACAGCCTTTGAAATCTCGGACAATTGAATGACCTCTTCAAGCAATTGATCAGGAAGGCTCTTTTTGCAAATTTTGTCTATTAGAATTAGGAATCCTTGTTTTCTCTAGGTGCTTGTGCCACAAATTTTTCCCTCTATATAAGGACCCTTCCGCATGAAAAAACAAGAGTGATCAGTTCTTCAAAAGCCAAAAATTCCTTTGGGATCAATCTCTCTTTTTTGAGTTATCTTTTGATTCAAAGTCTGTGTTTTGTGAGAATTCTTTGTGTTCTCTCCATTTCTTTGCATTTTTCATGATTAAAAAAAAAAAAAAAAAAAAAAAAAAAAAAAAAAAAAAAAACCTCTGAGAGGTCCAATTAGCATCCTTAAACACTTTGTTACAGTGAGTTTCATAACACTATAGACTTTATATTGTGTGCTTTCCAGAAAAATTTTCAACCTTTGGCCTGTGAAAGATTGGTATTGGTAGTTTCAATCTTTCATCTATAAAAGGTGGTATTGAAGAATACACACGTTGAAGAAAAAGCTCAGGTTTTAGCTTGTATTGCATGAAGATTTACGGAGGGCCTAGATATTCAAGGAGGACGCGGATAGCCAGTTTGACAATTGGGGACTCATGGATTTGAGTTGGAAACTCATTGTTGGTAACTAAATGTAATCTTTGTTTATAGTGTATCTCTTTGTGCAGACTAGGTCCTGTGGCTTTTTTCGGGTTGGGTTTTCCACATTAAAAATCTTATGCCAAGCATCTGTGTGTGATTGATTAATTATCTTGTTATGTTAATTTACAAGCTTGGTTGAACTCTAAATTCATTTCCGCTATGAGTAGCAGCATAGGTGTTAAGTGTTAACTCTAGGGATACATGTTTACATGCACCACGCCTTTTCATATTTATCAAGGGAAATAGTGCTAGAAGGAGACTGGAGCATTTACTCAACTGTTTGAACAAGCTAGAGTTAAAACCTAGAAATTACAATGCCCAAGCTCCAGCTATGCTTGCTTTCTTTACTAACACTCCACAATGTACCACTCATCCTGCCTTTAGATGGGGACAATCAAGATTCTGGTGGCTCTACCACCTGAACCCTATGGTCCCATCACATTAGTGAAATTCAATGGCAGGCAGATTGCATCCCACAGTTGACTGATGAGAGTAGAGACCAACTAAATCAAAAATAAGAAAGGACCAAAAAAATTGCAAAATAAAACTGGGGTTCTGCTAGATCTCCCTTCAACAAGTCATATTTGGAGATGCCAACCAAACTGATGAAAGAGGCCAGACAACTTAGGTGGACATAACATGCAATTCATCTACAAGGGAAATACGGTAGAGATCAGGTGATCTTTGAATGTACTTTCTAAAAATTTGGTCATTGTGGGAAAGAGCCCTTATTCCAGAGGTGTGGGTAATTGGAATGTGGAGTCTGCTTAGGATAGAAGTATTCTGAATAGGAGTTCGCTTTGGTGCATATGAAACTGGCATGGTCATCCAGCATAAATTAAATATGGAATAACAGAGAAATTCAGGCCCCACAGAAATTAATAATACTAGTGTAGTTCTGGCCACTGGACGGATTATTTTCTCTTGAACTCCCTAAGCTTTGATATGACTGTTGTAGCCATGTCTTGATCCACTTGCATAACAATTTTTTGTCTAATTAAATTTTCTTGTTATTATACTCATGAAGAAAAAAGAAAAGAAAAACTTCCCTTATTAATATAGTCCCCAGCTGTACACTCCCTGTATACTTGGGTGACTATTGTTTTATAGCAATAAAAATTCCATTACTTATCAAAAAAATATTAAAAAGAAGAAGAAAAAGAACTAATGATATTAATAAATCATGTCGAAGGAAATTCAGCAAATTCAATTATAAAAGCATAAATCAAGCCAAGAAACTTTCAATTACCTCATAAACAGTGAAGGCGACCTCAACTGGTCCATTCTTATAAATTTCTGCCATGATACTGTCTGGATCAGAACTGATTCTATATGCACTAACACCATAGTGCTTTGAATTCCTCCATAGCTGGTTCTTGTTTACACACTTCCTAACACACTTGGGAGTAGGATATGCAGGCTCACAACCAGGGTGGGAACAGCCAATATCATCAAAGTATGGGTCACACTGCCAAATGATAAAAGAGTTCATTAAGCATACAGCACCCCAAAAAAATAAAAATGCAACACCAATGTAACAGAGCAACTTGATCGTGCAAAATTGAGAGAGAGAGAGAGAGAGAGAGACTTGTTACCTCTTCAGTGACAACACCATGGTGGACAAAATATCGCCATGCATAAATTGGATACCCCCCATCACAACCAGAGCCACACATAAAGCCACAGCATGCTACGAGATCATTGGCAGAGAGAGATATGTTCTGCAATAAATCATATAGGGAATAAAATGCCCCCCAACCAAAAAAAGAAAAAAAAAGAAAAGGATATGCATTAATATTGTTCAAGACAATGCAATCTGTTTCCTATATGACAATTCAGTTACCATGCCAAAATGGATGCAAAAACGATCTGATAGTGCTTCAACAGCACCAAATGCCCAACAAGAACCACAGTGACCCTGAAACATCAAAACCAAGAAGTTTTGAGAGTTTTCGTAACTCTTGTCTATCCGGAGCTAATACGAGGTATAGAAGTAGAATTACCTGATCTTCAATAGTGAAATTGGGTCCAGCATTTGACATATAAACAAGCAAACCATTAGGACTTCTGAAAGAATCTTTTAATGACAAAATATAAACCAATCAAGCAACTTACCTAGAATTCTTCCAATTGTGCTACACTGTGGCCAAGCAGTTCTTGCATCAAAACTAGTTGGCAACTTAGATGATTTTGGATGAGTTATAAGAGGGATACTCTTCAAATCCTTTTGAGGTGTTGGTTTGACTCCAAGAATGTGCTTAAATTGCCCAACCTGTGCATAATAAGAAGCATCTTGTCAAGCATGTAAAAGGGGTAAGAAATAATCATATAATGTTACTGCCAATTGAATACTCACGGTATAATTAGCGAATCGAGGATTCATGGTAGCTTCCCATCCAGCATTAGGGTCATCGTTTACCTGTTTAGTGATTGACTCCTGCAATGGCCATGTGAGAGCCAAAACTTAAATAATTTTGACTTCCACCCAAAGCAAAGTGCTGAAGCAGTACTTATGTAAAAAAAATTCACAATGAAATAGGTAAAAAGAATGTTATTTACACCATACCTTCACAAGTAAAATGGTAATATGGCAGTTATTTTATTTTGAAGAGCTCCCAAAGGAAGCTCCGAATATCCAATCCAAGGATATTGGAAGTTATAAAAGTTTCCATTAATTTGGTAATAAAATTCTCATTACTTACCAGAAAGAGAGAGTCTTTCAACAAGTAAGGAAAGTACCTGAAGGATATGAGAGTTAAGTTTGAGACTGGGAACTGATTTGACTGCAACTACCTGCAGACAACAATGATAAGATATTCACATAGAGATTTCAAACCTTAAAACATTAAGAGAAACAAAAAATTCACTTGAAAGTAGAACTAATGATGATAGACTTGGATGAAGGCAACATAAGGTTCCCATTGTCCAACTCTATATATGAGCTCAAAGTTAAGAGTTAACACAATAAACTAGAAGCTGGTGAACGATGTGGTACACTTTGTTTACAAATTAAAAATTTTGGCAAACCAAAAATCCCGATCCTTTTCTTCCTTAAGAGACGACTATTTTGAATACTGAAATCTATACTTATCAGATGCCATAGGGTCAAATCTATCATATCTATCAAAAAAAAAAAAAAAAAAACCTTATACTAGTCTATATGATAGCAAGTTTTTTGTCAAAATCAGGCTAAAACTATAAAAATTAGAACTTGAATACAGTATTATCATTATTTTGTATAAAAATATTTATACACTTCTCATCCCAATAGCAGATCAATATTGTTCACAACAAAATACCCATTAAAAAAAAATTCCCAGAGAGTAAATTGTTTAGTTTAGTAATAGTAAGAGGTCATGAATAGGAACTTGGATCATTCTTTTTAAAAATAAACTCACTGAATCAAAAAGGGTATAACGTCTAGCTGAATTTAAGGTTGTTATGACAATAAAACTAACAGTTACAGACAGAGATAACAATAAAAGTGAAATTGGTGTCATATGAAACATATATAAAGTAGGTAGTTAGCTTAGTTAATACCTGTTGGTGAAAGGCTGAAAAGGCACCCAAAAGTAACAAAAGAGATACCAAATAAAACGGAGTATTGGCCATTGCCCCCAGCCTCTTCTCACCTCGTGTTGATCGAGAATGAATGAACTTTTAACTTTGAAGAAGGAACAAGATAAGGCAAAGGTTGTTCGGTGGCGTGCCAAGTATTGATTGCGTGGGCGTCTCCTATAATTGATATTTGATGCGTGTGACTAACTATTATGTAATGAGCCCATAACTTCATCTTATGTTATCCTATCCTAGCCCAACAGCCAGCCCAACAACATATCCATTCACGTGTGTCAATAAGGATCAAGAGCACGTACTAAGATTTTCCGGATAATTTTAAATGGACCATAAACATCACTGTTGTTTGTAATTGAGCTTTATGAGCCTTGGTAGAGCTAATACAAGGCTAAGATTAAACTAAGAAGAGTCAGTAAATGATTAGTTAGTGTTGATACTCATTTTCGCAACACATTTTTACAAGCCCAATTTAATGGAACCCGATTTTGAAATTGAGGAAGTGTGGTTTGGAGGGTATGAGTTGGTTTCTTTCAGACATTTTGCATGAATTTTTATCAAAAGTTTTTGTTCTAACCCATTTTTGCCTTTAAACATAGTTAGCTCTCATTGTCCAACCCCAGCTATTAACCTTCACTTACGTGAGCCTCCTAATGGTCTGAAACAATTGAAAAGGGAAGCCAATGAGGGTTTAGTTAAAGCACCATTAGCATTTGTTTGCTATATATTGTGAATTTTAGGCTTGACTCTCCACAAATAAACACTTCTAAATAACTTAAGGGGAGATTTGGGTCATTCTCGCATTTTTTAGCCCATCAAAAATATCGCCAATAGTTAGTTCAATGCATTTTGAGCAATGTGTGATTCACACAAATGTAACAACTTTTTCCCTTTTGTTGTTGGCGGTTGAAATTTTGGATTTTTTTTTTTTAATAGAAATATTGAGTATGGAGTTCAAGAGGGCAAAGCCTCAGTCAAATCCATATAGCACTGAACCTTAAGAAATTTACTATATATATTTATATTAATTAGAGGAAAAGAGATTTAAAAAAAACTATTTTTAATTTTTTAAATGGTTTTTTTATTAGCTTTTTTATTTTTATTTAAAAATTTTAAAGAAAAGAAAAATGACATTGTTTTAAGATACTTAATGGCAATTCCCTCATGAATGTGGATGAAAAGACTAAATTAAATAAAGTCAAAAGTTGGAAAATTGAAGTGAATGGAAATTAAAAGGATAAAGTTTAGCCATCAAATTGGTTGTAACCTAAAGTTATATTGTACTCAATATCTTTTTATTAGAAGTGAATTTTGACAAATTCATCATTGGTACTTCTCTTTTTTATATCTTTCATACTTGCAAAATTTCTAGAAAATTAAAGATCAATAGCTATGTCATCAATAAATTGTTTAAATTGCAAGTTTTTGTGGTTTAAAATTATACATAAAATATAATCTTATAGATCATATAATAAATAATATCCGATTATTACAAAATTTGACATATGTATTAAGAGCGTAAAGAACATACAATCTAATAGTTAGATTTTCAAAATATGTAATAATGTTAAAGATGTTCAGTAAGGTTGTAGCCTTAGATTACAACTAATTTTATAGCTAAATTTTGTCAAATTTAAATTTACATAACTACATTGAATATTAGAAAAAATTAGAAGGTATAATTTGTAATTTAACCCAAAAAAAATATTATTTAAAAAAAAAAAACTTGAAAAAAAATTCCTAAACATTGGATTGAGATCAAGTGGTATTGCACCTGATGCAATAGTTCTCAATGGCTAATATTGAGAGTTGAAAAAAAGTAACCTTCAATCTTAACATTGAATAAAAAAAGTGAGAAAAAGTTAAAAAGTAAGAGTGGTAAAAACTTTTTGTGAGAGGCGAATGGAGTAATTGGATATTGCACCGAATCCTAATCCCTAAACAATCACTTTGTCAATGTCATACAATCCCACAATCCTCCCAAAATTACTACATTGATAGAAGTTGGTTTCTTTAATTTATCTTCTAATGATATCCCATGGTAGTGTTATTCACTAATACTGCTGGCAAGATATAACATCTCAAAAGTTGAACTTGAATAATGGTGTCCTAGCGTTGAAACGCATCAGTAATCCCACCCCAGGACACAAAACGATTCCTTCCTTTTGCAAATATCATGATTGCATCAATAGGACCTTATTCTTCTGTACATATAGATCCAATGCTCCAGTCTCAACAAGATTATTTGTACAGAATCAATTAGTCTCATTGGTACTCAGTACTCACACACAACTAGCATTCAGTTGGTAACATTTGATGCCTGGATGGCATAGTTATCCATTTTTTACCACTTCCAGCTCACAACTTTCATGAATAAAAGTTCTCATGGGATGAATAATTTACTGTCAAACTGACACATCTGCAACAGCATCCGCAATTGCAATCCCTCTTACAAGATTTTTGGTTGAAGGCAAACCTGCAAGCACATTGTCTTCGATACCACACTCGTTTATCCCTCTTCTGATCATGAAGTAACCATCCTGCCATCAAAATCAATTACTAAGTGAGAATTTGAGAAGGCACAATTTCAAAGTGGGGAAAAATTTGGTGGAAACATACATCACCCCAGCCTCTATTCCACTGATTCGCAAGAAGCTGCAGCAGAGAAAAACGGCATATGATCTTCCCAAAACTTTTTACTATAAAATTTGAAGGTGATAACTAGGAAATATCAATATACCCAATAGTCCTCCCCAAAATCACTTGTTCCCCACCCAATTAGCTTTACAGCATGACCTCCCATAACACCACCAGCAATGTGTTTGTAAACTCCAGATTTGTAGTGAGCAAAATCCTGTAAAATGGTTAACAAAACCTACTATGATCAGATAAGTTCATCTCTAACCACTAAAAGAAAAAGGACATTTCCTTGCAAGTGGTTCTAAAAATGTAGAATGCTGAAAGAATAAAGGCTAAGACTAGATATTCTGATGCTCATTTTGTTGAATGAACGATAATGATCAAATAAGTGTATTACTTAACTCAAATATAACAAAATATGTTTTCTTGATTCGTAGTAAAATGCAAAACGTTCAAAGAACAAGGGTTGTGGATGGATCAACCTTAAATCATTACGTTTTAGACAGTCCAAACAGATAATGAAATGCATGAGCTCTGAGGTTTTGAAATCATTCTTTGATTTTAGTTTAAGGGGAGCTCACGAAGTAAGACAAAAGGAGCTAACCTTAAAAAGGTAAGTGTATGGTCACATGTTATAGCTCATGCCTGTAGCAAGGCCATCAGCAATGCTCAGAAGAATAAATGGAAGAAAAGGTGGGAAAGAATTTAACATTTTGTTTCTTCCAAGTTCAATTGACAACCGAGGTGGCATCCTCTACAAAGTGGCAATGGTTTGAAATCCTTTTTGGTTATTAGTTTAAGTTGTCACTCAAAGCTACTTCAAATGGTAAGTGATCTACTTACTAAAAACCACACCTTAGGGTTTATTCTTTACTTTTGGTCCTACATTTTTCATAAAACAAGTTATTGAAAGCCCTAACCTTTACATTTGCAAAAAAATTGAAATTGAGTTTTCACCTTGGTTGTTCAAATGAATTCTGACAACCTTCTTATGAGGGAAAACTCATTCTAGTCGTTCCTATAATCTTCCTTGTAGTTCAAATGAGCCAACTTTATGGGCTTGACTGCCTTTGAAAACTCAGTCAATTGAATGACTTCTTCAATTGACTGATCAAGAAGGCTCATTTTGCAAAACTGGTCTATTAGAATGACAAATCCTTGTTTATTCTAGGTGCTTGTGCCACAGGTTTTTGCTTCTATCTAAGGACCCTTTTGCACAAAAAAGCTAGACTGCTCAGCTCTTCAAAAGCCTATAATTCCTTTGTGAGCAATCTATTTCTTTTAGAGTCATCTTTAGATTCAGTCTATGTTTTGTGAGAATTCTTTGTATTCTTGCTAGTTATTTGTATTCTTCACGATTCTTTGAGCAAGAAAACCGTTGAGAGGTCCAAACCCACATCCTAAACATTTTAATGTGGCTGTGAGTTTGATGACATTATAGGGTTTATATTGTGCAGTTTCTAGAGAAAGTTTCAACCTCTGATCCGTGAATGATTGGTATTGGTAGTTTCAATCTTTCATCTATAACATTTTGTAGACAGAGCTCAGGTTTAGCTTGTGTGGTATGAAGATTTATGGAGGATCTGGATATTCAGGGAGGACGTGGATAGCTGGTGAAACAATTGGGGACACATGGGATTTGAGTTGGAATTCATAGTGCATCTCTTTGTGTGGACTAGGTCCTGTGGTTTTTATTTATTTATTTATTTATTTTTGGGTTTGGGTTTGGGTTTTCCACATTAAAAATAAAAAATAAAAATTCTTATGTTGTGCATGTGTGTGTGATTGATATATTACTTATTCATGTTAGTTTACAAGCTTGGTTGAAATTCAAATTCGTTTCTACTGTGAGTAGCAGTATAGGTGTTTAACTCTAGGATATATAATTATATGCATTATGTCTTTTCATGTTTGCAGGGGCAATAGTGCTAGAAGGGGATTGTGGAACATTCACTCAACTGTTTGAACAGGCTAGCTTCATGTTGCATGAAAGGTGTTGTAATAAATGCATTTACAAATATTACAATGCCCAAGATCCAGCAACGCTTGCTTTCTTTACTAACACTCCACAATGCACCACTCATCCTGCCTTTAAGATGGGGACAATCCAGATTCTGGTGGCACTGCCAGCTGAACCCAACAGGCCCATCAAATTAGTAATATCCAATACAGCCAGACAGATTAGGCGGACATAACATGCAATGCATCTGCAGGGGAAAATGGTAGAGATCAGGTGATCTTTGAATGTACTTTCTCAAACTTTGTTTTAGTCAGTGTTGTGAGAAAGAGCCCTTATTCCAGAGGTGTGGGTGATTGGAATGTGAAGTCTGCTTAGGATAAAAATATTCTGTATAGGAGTTCGCTATGCTGCACATGAAAGTGGCATGGTCAGCTGGCATAAACCATATATGACATGAGATAGAAATGCAGGCCCCATATGAATTGATAATACTAGAGTAGTTCTGGCAACTGGGCCATTGTTTTCTCTTAAAACTTCATAAGCTTTGATATGACTCTTTTGTAGCTATGTTTTGATACACTTGCATATTGTTCGTCTAAATAATATTCTCTTGTTATACTTATCAATAAAACTAAAGAGAAGTTTCTCTTATTATCATATTAAAAAGAAGAAGAAAAAGAACTAACAATTAAGACTTCTGTCGAAAGAATTTCAGCAAATTCAATTATGAAAGAATAAAGCAAGAAGCCAAGAAACTTTTGCTTACCTCATAAACAGTGAAGGAGACCTCAACTGGTCCGTTCTTATAAATTTCTGCCATAATACTGCATGGATCAGAACTGATTCTATATGCACTAACAGCATAGTGCTTAGACACCTTCCAAAGCTGGTTCTTATTTACACACTTCTTAACGCACTTGGGAGTAGGATATGCAGGCTCACAACCAGGGTGGGAACAGCCAGTATCATTGAAGCATGGGTCACACTGCCAGATGAAAAATGAGTTCATTTTAAGCATACAATACAAAAAAATACAAAAACAAAAAACAAAAAAAAACACCCACACACACAATACCAATGTAACAGAGAAAACTGATCCGGCAAAATTAAGAGAGAGAGAGAGAGAGAGAGAGAGAGATCTTACAGAATCATAGTAACAAGCAAAAGAAAAAAAATTGTTACCTCTTCAGTGACAACGCCATGGTGGACCAAGTATCGCCATGCATAAATTGAATGCCCCCCAATAAAAAAAAAAATTGGGATATGCATTTATATTGGGCAAGATAATTCAATCCTTTTCCTATATGAAAATTCAGTTACCATGCCAAATGGATGCAAAAACGATCTGATAGTGATTCCACAGCACCAAACGCCCAACAAGAACCACAGTGACCCTGAATCATCAAAACCAAGAAGTTTTAAGAATTTTTAGAATTCTTCTCTATAAGGAGATAATGCAAGGTATAGATATAGAATTACCTGGTCTCCAGTAGTGAAATTGGGCCAGCATTTGACACATAAAAAAAAGCTTACCTTCAGGAATTCTGAAAGTATCTTTTGATGACAAAGTATAAACAAAGCAACTAACCTAGAATTCTTCCAATTGTGCTTCACTGTGGCCAAGCAGTTCTTGCATCAAAACCACTCGGCAACTTAAATGATTTTGGATGAGTTATAAGAGGGATACTCATCAAATCCTTTTGAGGTGTTGATTTGACTCCAAGAAGGTGCTTAAATTGCCCAACCTGTGCATCAGAAGAAGCACTTGCTTATAGAAAGCATATAACAAAACCATCACTTGATGTGTCAAGCAAGTAAAAGGGAAAAAAGGTAATCATAAAATGTTTCTGCCATTTGTAGACTCACAGTATAATTAGATAATTGAGGATTCATGGCAGCTTCCCATCCAGCATTAGGGTCATTGTTTACCTGTTTAATGATTGACTCCAGCAATGGCCATGAGAAAGCCAAAACTTAAATCATTTTGACTTCCACCCAAAGCAAAGTGCTGAAGCAGTACTTACGTCTAAAATTCACAATGAAATAGGTAAAAAGAATCTTATTTAAACCATACTTTTACAAATAAAATGGTAATTTAACAGCTATTTTATTTTGAAGAGCTCCCAAGTCCCAAGGGAAGCTCCGAATATCCATTCCAAGAATATTGGAACTTATAAATTTTTTCATTAATTTGGTAATAAAACACTCATTACTACCAGAGAGACTTTCCGGAAGTAAGTAAAGTACCTGAAGGATTTGAGAATTAAGTTTGAGACTGGGAACTGTTTTGACTGCAACCACCTGCTATCAACAGTCAACGGACAAAGTTTAGCTACAAAATTGATTGTATCCTTAGGCTACAAACTCTCTCAATATCTTTTTATTGGAGGTGAATTTTGACAAATTCACCATTGGATTATATCTTTTTCTTATATCCTCCATGTTTGCAAAATTTCAAGAAAATTAAAAATCAATAGTTATGTCATCAATAAAATTTTAAATTGCAAGTTTTTGTAATTTAAAATTATCCATGAAATATGAGATTATAAATTATATAGTAAATAACATCTGATTGACACAAAAATTGACATATGTATTAAGAGCATAAAGAACATGTAATTCAACGGTTAGATTTTCAAAATATGCAGTATTATTTATTTTATTGAGTGAGTTTGTAGCTTAAGGCGACAACCAATTTTGTAGCTAAACTTTGTCCTTTCAAAACTAGAACATAAAGAAAAACAATAAATCACTTGAAAGCATAACTGATGATGATAGACTTGGATGAAGACAACATAATATTCCCATTGTCCAACTCTATATATGTGCTTAGAGTTAACATCATACGCTACTACCTTGGTGAGCCATGTGGTACACTTACCTTTCAAATAAAATAATTTGGCAAACCGAAAATCCTAATCCTTTTCTTCCCTTGTTGATACTCATTAAAAATGACAATATTTTTATACAAAAATCTTATACTTGTTGGATGCCATATGTTCAAATCTATCACATCTTAATAAAAATAAAAACCAGAAAACTTATACTAGTCTATATGTTAACGAGTTTGTGTCAAAATCAGGCTGAAAAACTATAAACAGTAGAACTTGAATAGAGTATTATCATTATGATGAAACAATATATAGAAAGTTGTATACAATATAATAGTAAAAGATTATAGTATAAAAATACTATCTACACTTCACATCCCAAAAGCAGATTTATATTGTTTACAACAATATACCCATAGAATAAATAAAGAGGAACTTCCCAGTGAGTAAATTGTTGGTTTTGTTAGAAATACTAGAAGATTTGTATTGTATTTTATAATCAGAAAATATACATCAGTGCCTTATATAGGAGACATAAGTGTGCGGTACAAGTAAAGTGTAGTACAAGTACAAGTGAGCTATACAAGTAAAGTAATTGGGCCTAAAGCCCATAACATAATATACATTAATAGCCCCCCTCAAACTCAAGGTGGATGTGAGACCAGCTTGAGGTTGTCAACCAAATCACGAGTGCGTCCCTTAGGAAGTGATTTGGTGAAGATATCTGCAAGTTGATCTTTGGAGGAGACGGAGAAGAGCTTGAGAGCACCATGGACAAGATGATAACGAATAAAATGACAATCAATCTTAATGTGTTTAGTCCGTTCGTGGAAGACATCATTGTGAGCAATATGAATGACACTCTGGTTGTCACAATAAAGGGGAGTAGCAAAGGATGTGGACATACCTAAATCCTTAAGAAGCCATCGTAGCCAAAGGAGCTCAAATGTGGTATCAGCAAGGGCACGATATTCTGCTTCAGTACTGGAGCGGGCCACAAAGGTTTGTTTCTTACTTCGCCAAGATATTAAAGAAGAACCAAGGAGAAAACAATAACCTGTAGTGGACTTGCGATCAGTGGGATCCCCTGCCCAATCAGCATTAGAGAATGCATGGAGCACAAGAGGAGACTGAGCTGAGTAGAAAATGCCATGGAAGAAAGTGCCTCTCAGGTATCGAAGAATGCGCAGAACAACAGCATAGTGAGTAGATCGTGGAGCAGATAGATACTGGCTCACCTGATGAACAGCATAGGAGATGTCTGGACGAGCAACTGTGAGATAAACTAGGCTGCCAACCAATCGTCTGTAAAGAGAAGGATTAGACAATGGTTTCCCCCTCGAGGGTGTCAAATGCGCATTAAGTTCAACTGGAGTGTCAACAGTCTTGCTGTTAGTGAGTCCAGCTCGAGATAAAAGGTCAGAAGCATACTTGGCTTGAATAATATAAAGACCGTCTGTGGAATGAATAATTTCAAGACCCAAGAAATAACTGAGATGTCCAAGATCTTTCATCTCAAACTGCTGACTGAGAAAATCCTTGAGTTCTTGAATGCCACTGAGCTCATCACCAGTTATGATCATATCATCCACATATAGAAGAAGCAAAATGGTGCCTTTATCAGTATGATGAAGAAATAAGGCAGAATCATATGGTATGGCAGTGTAACCTAAGCGAAAGATAGTGGAGCTGAACTTGGCAAACCAAGCTTGTGGAGCTTGTTTAAGACCATAAAGTGCATGTCGAATATGACAAACCTTGTTTGAGTCAACAGAGAGACCAGGAGGAGGTTGCATATAGACTTCTTCACTCAACTCCCCATTAAGGAAAGCATTTTTAACATCCATCTGAAAATGATCCCATTTACTAGCAGCAGCAACAGCTAAGAGGGCACGAACAGATGAGATACGAGCAACTGGAGCAAAGGTCTCTTCATAATCAATCCATACTCTTATGTAAAACCTTTTGCAACAAGACGAGCCTTGTAGCGCTTAATGGACCCATCAGAGTGAGTCTTGATCTTATAGATTCACTTACAACCAACCACAGACTGTCTAGGAGGGAGAGTGACCAGATCCCAAGTATGGTTTTTGGTTAATGCATCAAGTTCCTCTTTCATTGCAATTTGCCATAAAGGGTTAGTGGAGGCCTCACGATAGGTTTAAGGCTCGTGAAGTGTAGCAAGGGCAGTGTAACAATGATAGTCAAGTAAATGTGTAGGAATGGATCTTATCCGGGTTGAGTGGCGAGGTGGAATGTCTTGTGGAAGATCTTCAGGCGGAGCAGGAGTAGGGGACCCAGGCTTTAAGTGGGGTAGCTCGTCATCAATCTGTTAATCTTCAACCTGTCTAGGAGAAGCATCAAAAATATCTGGAGAAAGGTCCAAAGGAGGAATAAAAGTATTTGTAGAAGGAACAAGAGACTTATCTGGAAAAATTTTTAAAACAGAGGAGGTAGTTAGGGAAGAATGAAAGTGAGAGAGTTCAACAAATAATCGGTGTTCCCAAAAGACAACATTACGAGAAACACGAAGATGATGAGAGACAGGATCATAACACCTATACCCTTTTTGAGTTTCGCCATAACCAAGGAAACAAAAAAGTCTAGATCGAGGCTCAAGTTTGTTGTGTTCATGAGGCTAAAGAGGAACGAAACAAGCAGATCCAAAAGATCGAAGGTGATGATAGTCAGGAGGTGACCCAAAGTGACGCTCATATGGAGTCTGATTATGGATGACAGCGCTTGGAATGCGATTAATCACATGAACAGCATTAAGAGTAGCTTCACCCCAAAAAGGGGCAGGAACTTTGGCAGAAAGAAGAAGAGCACGAACAGTGTCAAGAATATGACGAAGTTTTCTTTCGGCTCGACCATTTTGCTGAGAGATACCTGGACAAGTTAGATGATGTACAGTGCCATAGGAGTGTAACAAAGCTTGAAACGCATATTGAGTATATTCAAGAGCATTATTAGAACGAAAGGTTTTATACGTTTGGAGAATTGGGTTTCAACCATTTTTGCAAAGTTGCTGTATATTGGTAAAATTTCAGAACGAGATTTCATAGGAAATATCCAACTATAACGAGAATAATCATCAATAAAAACAACAAAATATCGAGATCCATCAATACTAGCAACAAGAGAAGGTCCCCAAACATTAGAATGAATTAACTCAAAAATACTATTAGAAATGGATTCACTGTTATTAAAAGACAAAGTTGGCTGTTTTTCTAACTGACATGAAGTACAATCAAAATTATCTTTGGACACAGAACCTAACAGACCCCTAGAAGCTAACTATTGTACCTGAGAAGATGATGCATGACCAAGATGAGAATGCCAAAGTGCAAGATATGGTAAGGAAGAAACTGCAGCAGCTGCAGCAGCAACAGAAACAGGAGCAACAGGTGGAAGATGAAGATTTTCCACGGGAAACATACGCCCAACTCTAGGGCCGGTCCTAAGCTTTTATCCCGTCCTCGGATCCTGCACAATACACCCAGAATAATAAAAAATAAGGTGATAACCTAGTTCAGCTAATTGTCCCACAGAGCACAAATTATAGGATAGGTCAGGTACATGAAAGACTCTAGGAACAAAGAGGTTGGAAGTCGAAACAAAACCTAGACTATTCCCATGCATGGTGGAACCATCAGCTATATGAATATTTAGGGGGTGTGGTGCAGGGTCAAGTTTGGAGAATAAGGAGGAGTGAGGTGTCATGTGATTGCAACAGGTAGAATCGTAAAGCCAAGTTTGAGACTTACCGAGTAGAACAGAAAGAGCAGTGGAAAGAGATGCATTACCTGCCATACGAACAGCCTGAGCTATGATCTCCTGTAGTTCAGTGGGGGAGAGGTTGATAGTGGATCCAGAAGACTAGGACTCAGCCGAAATGGAAGCCATTGGCGGAGTAGGCTCAGTATTAGCAACAGCAGCAGTAGATTTGCTGCGACGATAACAAGTCTCAATGGTGTGGCCAGGACGCTTGCAATAGTTGCAGAACTTTTTGTTAGTCTGCTTGCGACGATTGCTAGAGCCAGAGGAATCACCTGATTGCTGAGGTTGCTCTATGGGTAGAGCAGAAGGTGTAATGGCCAAAACATTGAGCTTATTCTGAGCTTGAAGTTGCAAGACGAGCTTCTTCTCTAACCAACTCGTTCACAGCAGTGTCAAGAGAGGGAGCAGGACTGCGATTTAGAATCTGATCTCGAATGGGCTCAAAGTCCTTGTGAAGGGACATCAGGAATTCATAGAGGCGAAATTCATCTCTAATGGAAGCATATTGTTGAGCATCCTTTGAGCATGCCCAAGTTGGATCAGAAATGTCAATTTGGTCCTAAATGAAGCGAAGCTGATCATAGTAGTCATTGATGGATTGCCCCGGTTCTTGTCTGAGTTGATGCAATTCAACCACTAATTGATATTTCATCGAGCCATGAGTAGTAGAGTACCTTTTGGCCAACATATCCCACGCTGACTTGGCATCATCAAAGCTGCCCAACAGGTTAGAGATTGAGGGAATGGAAGTGTTCCGAATCCATGTGAGGATCATGTGGTTGTGACTATCCCATTCAATCAGGTGACCAAGGAAGGCAGCATCTTTTTCATTGGCTCTCTTGACAAGAACAATGATTTCACAAGTACAATAATGCCAGAGCATGCGACCCTTAAGAAAATTGCACATAGCTTGAGACCAAGATAAGTAATTCTTACACCCCTCCAACACAGTATTGATGGGGCGAGAAAGAAAAACATCATTTTTATCCATTTAGAGACACATTATGCAAAAATAGACTGCAAAAATGAAATTTACGCGAAAAACTGGGTAAGAAGAACCTGGACTGAAAAAGTCAACCCTGGAGAAAAGTCTACGGTCAAAGTCAACGGTCGGGTCAACGTCCTGGTCAACGATGACGTCAGCTGACTGGCGAGTGACGTCAGCAGATGACGTGGTAGTGATGACATCACCTAGGGCTGACGTCAGCAGGTGAACACCTGGCGCGTGACGGCAAGTGGAGCGCGTGAGCTTTTGCGCAGAATCCTTTGGCGGCGTGTGACGGCGCGTGGGAGCTTCGATGATGGTCAGGTTTCCACGATAGGGTAGATCAGCAGAGGAAGATCTTAGTGGTACCTGCAAAAAGACAATTAGAGCAAAGATCACAGCGGCGACAGTATGGCAGTGGTCTCGAGACTCTGAATGACGGCGGCTGCAGGTCCAGAACCAGAGACGATGACTGAAACGCGTCAGAGGTTTAATGGCGAATGGCTGTAGCAGCAATTGTAAAGGCGGAAGCAGTTGTGAGTCTGAAATAATACTATTGAAGACAGGACTACCAAGAAAAAGTCAGAGCGATGGCTCTGATACCATGTTAGAAATACTAGAAGATTTGTATTGTATTTCATAATCAGAAAATATACATCAGTGCCTTATATAGGAAGCATAAGTGTGCGGTACAAGTAAAGTGTAGTACAAGTAAAGTGTAGTACAAGTAAAGTAACTGGGCCTAAAGCCCATAACATAATATACATTAACAGGTTTAATTAGTTTAGTAAACTAACTTGGATTATTATTTTTATAAACAAAATCACTCAATCAAATCGGGTACATGACAATAAAATTAACAGTTATAGAGATAATAATAAAATGAAATTGGTGTCATATAAAGAAATTTCTACTACATATACATATCAGATGAGACGTGGTAGTTAGTTAATTAGTTGGTCAGTACCTATGGGTTAAAGGCGGAAATGATCACCAAAAGTATCAAAAAAGATGCCAAAAACAACGTAGTATCGGCCATTGCCCCAAGCCTATCCCCTCTTGTCGATCGAAATAAATGTGTAATAAAAAGGACAATTGTCAACTGCAAAATAAGCAAAGATTTATTGATCTCCAATTATTTATGTGACTAATAAGAAGAAAACCACTTTTTTTTTTTTAGGGTCCGTTTAGATGCTGCTTATTTTGCTGAAAATTGAAAACACTGTAGAAAAATAATTTTTAAATGTGTGAATAGTATTGTAGGACCAGTTTTTAATATATTTTTTTCCTGAATAAAGTACTTGTAGGTCCTATGAACAGTGCGCTTGAGCCACTGAACAGTGCATAGTATCTCCTGAAATGCGTGCATCCAAAAAAAAAAAAAAAAAAGGAAATGCGTGAAATGCAGACGCAATTAGCTGAATCCAAACATATACTTAGGGTCCGTTTGGATACCACTAATTTTGCTGAAAACACTATAGCAAATAAGTGAAAAACGCTGGCTAATTATTTTGGGGTTTGAGTACTGTAGCTCAGTTGAAAGTATTTAAGATTGCGTTTACCCCTTCTTTTTTTTTTTTTTTTTTTTTTTGCTTCTATTCACTCCTCACCCACCCTAACGCTTGTGTCTTCAAGAAGAGAGGTCCATGCCCACCAGAGAAATCCACAAGGAAGACCTACATCGGTCTGACGCCGGTGAAGGGCTCAGAAGAGAAACCCACGACGAAGACAACCTAGTTCGATTTCAGTGAAGATCGGGTTCCCTCTGGTGTACTCTTCCTTCCATAAACCTGGGTTCACCCTTTTCCCCAATTTCACTCCTCTCCCACCGTAACACCTCTCTTCCCATAAACCCATTTCACGTCTCTTCCAATTTCACTTGCTGACCCATTTGTTTAACTCAGGTTAGCTTTTGTTATTTTGTGGCTTTCTTTTCTTTTGAATTGTTGGAATCTAACCCCAGTTGTTCTGATTTGCTTTTAATTTCTGTTCTAAAATGGCCTATTGAGGTTAAGAGCCTAATCGGTTAAGCTTGTTTTATGCATATATGATTAGAAATTAGAATACAGTGCAGAGGGTTTTTTAATTTCTGGGCCAATGGGTTTTTGAGCTTGTGAATTGTGATGGTGTTTGATGCTCCTTTCTTCCCTTTACTTTCCCTTTGTATAAGTGGCACAACGTTTTTGATTTAGAGTTGAATTAATAGTGCTTTGGTCTTGTACTGATGTGTATTTATTTATTTATTTTTGCAATTGGTTGAGTGATTAAGAAATCTGTAACTTGTAGTTTCTTGTGCATTCTCTAAAATTTCCTAGGGATGCTGCAAGTGAAATATGTATAATCTTGTATTTTTACCCCACCCATTGGCCTTAGTCAGGCTATCTATCTGAGCTGTAGATATAGGAGACAAGCATGGAAATAATTGATCTTTCTTTGCATGCTATAATTAACTTTCTTTATTCTTTTTTTACATCAGTGACAACTTTAAATCTATAGTAGAAAAAAGATAATGACATGGGCAAGGATAGCATGCATTTTTCCATTTTTGTTCGCTTCATATTGTCAGTTTCCCAACTTCATGTCCATGTAAGAATTTTCATGTAGAATTCATGTAGCTACACCCTTGCTTTATCATGTAATCATGTCCTTAAGTACAAACAATTCTTTTTTTTTGCCAGACAAGTTTTAAGTGGATATTTTTGTCATGCATTGCACAAACCAGTCATGATACTTGATGCAAGAAATTAAAAGAACATTCTCATTAGTAATGCACTTCAACTATGGTTCATGTTCAGTTCAACTCTGGTTGGAAATATGCCAAAAATAGATACAAATAAAAAGTGGAGGTGACCATGGCTGTGAAACATAATTCCATTCCTTTTTATATATTGTATTACTTTCATCATTCTATTTAATAAGTTCTTCATTTTTATATCTGGTCATCATGCACTCTTTTTTTGAAACTTTCAAAATTGAAGCAATAACATAATTGACTTGGAAACAATGCCTAAAACAAATGCGTATTTAGAAAATGAGTATAGACTAAAATGTTTAATTATTGATTTGTTTAACCAAACTTTAAAAATTGTAAATAGTCATAGAGCAACATTGAGTTGGAAATTTTGTTTTAAACAGCATGCTATTCCTCATCGTATTTATATTGCAATTATATTCTATGTATTTATGGTGCACTCTGAAGTTGATTGAGAGTGGATTTCTCAACTCTTACAAGTAGCAGGGCTCTTTAGTTACTCATGCAGCCCTTGTCTTGGCTCGTTATTTGACATAATAAATTTGAGACCATGGTACCTGCAAGTCATCACTGCATATGTTTAGTTATTACTTTGTGTTTCTGTGGCAAGGCCATTGGTTTTAGCTGCAGAGGCCGTTGGTTTGTAATGGTGTCTCTCTCTCTCTCACACAAAGGTTTTGTTTGGTTTGATTTTCTGGGTTTTATTAGATTGAGTTTTGGCTGGGGTTTTGGTTTTGGTTTTATTTATTTATTTTATTTTTTTATTACGCTAAGGTTTGTTTTGGCAATAAAGGAAGACTCAACTAAGAATTGGGAAATAAAGGGTGTTACTTAACTAAGGTTTATCTTCTTTTTGTAATTGGTCAATTATTTTTGCTCCTACATTAGTCAATAGAGTGGTTCCCAAACATGCTATGTGAGCTGTTGGTTTTAAAGATTGGGAACTACTCCATCTCCTTACATCTGGGTTCATCCAAGAGGGTCTAGCTCCTTGAGGTCTTTGTGCAGTTAAATAAAATGCAAGTTCTACTTCGGTTGGTATTAATATTTATAGCATCTGAGACTGAAGATTAGACCCTAGTAGAAAGTATAAATGTTAGAGATTTCGATTTAAGTTCTTGGATTTGATGGTAGTGAAGTCTAATTTACAAGGCTGAATGACATAATATTGTGTTTTGGACATGTTGAAGAACGATAAAAAATAAAAAAATTGTTTTATTGATCTGTATGTTCAATGGAAAAACTTAAGGTTCATGAACCATGAAGTCCCCCCACCCCCCTAGCTTTCTTAGTTCTTGAGTTATATTGCTTACTTACATATGCACCTTGTCCTTTATTTTTATTTTTCAACAGAAAAATATGCCAATGTCAGAAACAAGTAACTATCTCTCCAGTTTTGATGGCCATTTTTGTGACGTTGACAAGTGCATCATTAGGATGTCCTTGAAACTTCATACATTTGATAGGAGGTTTTATAGTTGTCGCTATTGGTCACCAATAAGTACCATATCCAAGTATTGGCAAAATATTTGTGTTGTGCGTTAAAGAACCAATTCGTTGTATTCTTGTTTATGTGTTGTATTGTATTGTGCAGGATGATGACCGTGCATGCAAGTTCTTCAAGTGGTTAGACACCAGCATTTGTTGTATGCGTGGCGCAGCAACAACACCTATTGTTATTGCCAAATTCAAGTGATTGGAGCATGCGGTGGAAGTTGCCAATGAAAAGTCGAAGCAAGCACATGCCCTGACAACTGCAGCATTGGAAAGGGAGCGAGTTGTAAAACGAAAGGTTGAAAGAGTCAAGGCTGCATGCATGATTTCTAAAGAGAAAGCAAAGAAGTTGACAATAACTCTAGTAGTCTCCTAGGTCATGTTTCTAGTATTGCTTATCTTGTCTACTAGGTTTGGGGAAGTCAAAATCAGGTAGATGTGTTTGCCATAATGGGATGTGTATGTATGTAATAATACAGACTTGTATTATTACATTTGTTTTGTATGTTAATCATACTATTGTAAGTAACAGTTTATGATATGTATGTAGTTGTACTTCTTAAAACAATGTGGAGACGTTTGAATTTTCTTTATAATGTTAATGGCCAAGTTAATAGAGATTGTAAGTTTTGTTGTTGTATATGTGTGTCTATATATACATATATGTGTATGTATATATATATATATACACATTTTGCCAACAATTGATAGTTAGGGTTCTTGGAGTCTTTAAAACAAATTGAGGGTTGATTTAAAAAAAAAAAAAAAAATTCCTCACAATTTACTGTTGCAATCTTAAAATCCATTGAGTTTATCTCTTGTTCAGATAAGATTGGACACTATTCAGAAGTCCCTTGTAAGCTTGAAATCTACTATTGCAATACTAATGAATTTCATATGTAACGATATATACAACTTCATAAATCGAAGGTATTACAATCAAGTTTTGTGAGTCATCAGTTCTGCTTACTAACAAAAAATATATACATAAAACAAAATATGGTATTACATTGAAATTTGTGAACCATCAGTTATGGTCCTTACATATCGATGTTGTGATATTGTTTCGAACCTCTCTTATCTCAGCTTCGTCCAAGTAAGAGACCACATATGCCACTCCATCGTAATGATCTCCCTCACTACTTCCATATATGCCCCATGCAAAATGCCCACGTTCAACGTCATTGTTTTCATGTGTTCTAATAAAATTGTGAAGAACCATTGTAACAATAATGATGCGATTTTGAGTACATATATGAAAGACAGGCATACTTCTTAAAAATTTCCATCTATTCTTCCAAACTCCAAAAGTTCATTTTATGACCAAACAAAGTGAGGAATGGAGATAATTAAATTTCTCCTCTGGACGATGCAGCTCTTCACCTTGCTGAAAATTGGGGATGTGGTACTTCTCCCCCTTATATGGTGCAAGGAACCCTCTCTTCATAGGGTACCCTGAATCAGGGACGGACCCAGGATTTTAAGTTGGGGGGGGGGACCGGAGATAAGCGAGAAAAAAAATTCAAATACGCATCCATATAGTATTAATAAACTATCAACCAAAACAAATACCCAAAAATCATTGTTTCTTAATATAAGATACAATCATCTACTAACAAAAACAAAAGACATGAAACACTATTGTTTCTTTATACAATCATCTATGAAAAGGGAACTCAACGCTCTTTTAAATCTTCAAAATCATCTACGATTGAATCCAAACTAAATGTCGAAGCTATATCCTTTTCAATGTATAACATCAAAGAGTCCGTCAAAAAATCATTTTCCATTTTGTTTCAAAGGTTAGTTTTGACAACTTTCATAGCTGAAAATGCTCGCTCTGTAGTAGCAGTAGAAACTGGAAGAGTAAGCACAAGTCTCACAATTCTATAAACAAGTTTGTAGTGTTCTGAATTTCTAGTTCTCACTAACCATTGAGACAACTCAGATAAACTTTTCAATTCTTTAAACTCTGGATCTTGGACTACATTATGCTCAAAATGATAAAGCTCCTTCTTCAACACTTGTTTGTTATAATCTGTGAAATCTTGTGGATAGAAATTCTCTACCAACAAACAAAGATCACTACTTCTGAAAGATTTTAATGCCTCTCGAGGTTCTAAAGCTGAGCTAAGCCTAAGTAACTCCATTGCATCTTCATCAAATCGATAATTTAGTTGCTGTAGTTGAGAATCTATTGTAGCATAAAAAATATTTACTCGATAATGATGCTCAATTGTAATGTTACCTTGCTGATTATGAGCTCGACCTCGCCTCGGAACATAACGAGCATTCATATCCAGGACATCAATGCAACGCTTCTCACAAAATGATATCACAATAGTGAGTAAGCCATCCCATCCATCATCTCTAAATTTTTGGATAAGTGCTTTAGTAGATGAAACTAAATGCATGGCATTTAAAATGTCTTGAGATTGGCTTTGCAAAGCTTGGCAAAGCTTATCAGTGATCTCCATAGTTTCCTTCTTAAGATGCAAGATGAAGACAAATTCAAATGAAGTTAAACTCTCATAAGTTGACTCTGCTTCTGCCCGATGTTCTCCATCAATTGCATCATCAATTATATTTAGTAAAACTTCAACAGTTGAAGAAAACATCCTTAATAATCTAGAAACTGATCTAAAATGTGAACTCCAACGTGTTTCTACAGGTCGTTGTAAAGTGCCAATTTGATTAAGTCCACTTCCAGTCTCAAGCTCCTCAAGATCAATCAAACGTGCTATTTCATTAGCATTGGCAACTTTCAATTGATCATTGCGCTTGCATGAAGCATTGACAGTTTTGATCAAAAAAAGCAATGCAAGAAAAAAATGACTAATGGCATTAATTTGTTTTGATGCTTTTACTAATGCCAATTGTAAGCGATGTGCAAAACAATGGATGTAGTAAGCATATGGGCAATCATTCAAAATCAAAGCTTGTAATCCATTCCACATACCTCACATGTTGCTTGCTCCATCATATCCTTGCCCTCGAACATTTTGTATATCTAAGCAATGTTGAGATAACAAAGAATATATCCCATTCTTTAGAGTCAAAGCCGCAGTGTCAGCAACATGAATAAGCCCATAAAAACGTTCTTTGACAAAACCTTCTACATCAACATATCTAAAAACCACAACCATTTGCTCTTTCATAGACTTATCATGAGCTTCATCAACCATTATGCAAAACTTTGCATCACCAATTTCTTCCCGAATGGCCTTCTTCACTTTGGCTGAGAAAACATGTAGAATTTCCTTTTGAATCCTTGATGATGTGTAGGTTGCATTTTTGGGAGCTTTTTCTATTATTTCAGCAACCTTCTCATTTGAAAAAGTCACAATACCCAATGATTCAAAAAAGTTTCCACGATTTAATGAACTACAACTTTCATCTCAACCTCTAAAAGCTATAACTTGAAAAGCAAGATATCGAACAATAAAAATTGTGGCCTTCAATTGCAACCGATTATTTGCAATTTGTTCAGTAGTGAAATGATTAACTACCCTCTGTAAATGCTGCCATTGATTCATCAAATCCTTACACTTTTGCTCGGCAACTCTATGAGCTGAGTTAGGATCTTTTCCTATATGACTTTGAAAATAACAATCTTTGCCCCCAACTTTTTTCCAATTTCTAAATCCACCAACAGTAAATGTATTTTGTCCTACAACCCCATTTGGATTATTAAAGACAAAGCAGGGTAAACAATAAGCTGCATCTGTCGTAGGAGAATATTCAAGCCATGTTGAATGATATCCATACCAAGAAGCTTGAAAGCTACGATTGTGCTTTCCACTTTTTTTGTATGTCTTTAGAGGAAGTTGGTGCGGACCTCTTTTAATGTAAGTCCGTCGAATTTCATCACGTTGATTAACATGATATTCCCATATTTGTTTGCGTGTTCCGGGATCATAATCCAAAGAATCAAGATCAACTCTTTGAAATTGTGTTTGAGAAATTAGAACATCAACATTTTCCTGAATTGGGAAATGCACATTTTCTAGAATTGGAGCATCCACATTTTCTAGAATTGGAGCATCCTCCACATTTTCTAGAATTGGAGCATCCACATTTTCTAGAATTGGAATAGTAACATTAGTTGTTGGCAATCCCACGTTGACTTCGGAAGAATTTGAACATTTTCTTTTGAAAAAATCAAGCATTGTAGTTGATTTTTTCATAATCTACAAATAAAATAAGAATCACCATTAATTTCTTAAATTTGTGTGACAATTTTCTATAATATATGATTTGTTTTTTTTTTTTTGTGTTTGGTCTGCCTTTTATGACTTTGTGTTTGCTTTACCTTTATTTATGTCTTTGTGTTGTCTCCATCTTTTTTACATTGACCCACTACCCTAATGAATCCCACTACGGCACTACCGACAATATAAATTTATTCCCTACACTACTAACAAAAACTTTTCTTAACTTTACCCTTTGTTTTTTCTGTCACTTGCCCGTTGCCCAACCCCACTTGTCCTTATTATGCCCAACAACCAGTCAACAAAGAAATAATTAATCAATACAAACTCTACTCTCTGTCTCTCTCTCTATCTCTCTTATCTATATAAACTAGTCACAAACATAGATAGAGTGACAGAGTCACAAAGCCAAAAAGCCAAACAAAAAAAAAAAAAAAAAAAAACCCACAGGCAGCAGCCGCATAGACAAGCACAATTCATCACAATTCACAACACAAGCACAGAAAACTCAAACATGAAAATTGAAACACCACAAGTCAAGTCCACAAGTCCGCACAACACAAGCACAGTTTCTACTTTCTATGAGTCTCAGATTCTCAGATCACAAAGTCACAAACATTTTATTAGGTTTTGAAGGAAAAGATAAAAGTAAATACCTGTGATTGTGAACTATGAAGGCTGAAGCAAAGAAGCTGGGCTGGGCAGATCGAGCAACCGGCGGCGGCGGCGGCAAGTGGGTCTCACACTCTCACCGACGGTAGCAACTAGCAGTCACGGACTCACGGCGGCGGCGAGATCAAGATGGGAAAGCAAGCTTCACGGCGACACGGCGTCGGCGTCGTCGGCGTCGTTTAGTGACCTGAGTGGGTCTCTCTCACAATCTCACTCTCTGTCTCGCCTCTCTACTCTCTGTCTCACCTCTCTATTCTCTTCTTTTTTTTTCCTTTTTTTACCTTGGTTTTTTTGCTCTCTCCGTAACTCTGTTTGGTGCTGTGTGTTGTTTTTTTTTTTTAATAGATTACCTGGGTCATGGGCTCCTGGGCTGGGGGGGTTCATGGGTCTTGGACTGGCCGAATGATGGGCTGGGGGGCCAGGGGGGGTTCATGATATTTTGGGAGGGGGCCCGAGCAAAAAACTAAGGGGGGCCCAAGCCCTTTTTTTTTTGTTCTCTAAAAATTTTACTTGCTAAAAAAAAATTTTTTGGGCTCAGGGGGGGCCCGGGCCCCCTTTGGGATCAATGTGGGTCCGTCCCTGCCCTGAATCAATAAAATAATACTTTCTTGCAAACGAACACGTTTATTACATTGGCATTTTCCCTACATAATACATACTTTAATACTGTAATTAAACTGTATATTTACAAACCAGCTGGAGGTTTTGAGAAGTTGTCACTCTCATTATTGAGGTAATTTAAAAAGATTCGTGTGTCATGCGCTGACCCTTCCTATCCAACACATGCGAATGTGAATTTCATGTCAAAATCACATGCACACATGCAATTCATCGTTAAGATCCCTTTCCTTCCTCTATATGGGTGTTGCTCCTCAATTGGTAAGACTATGAGGATGTGAACTCTATCAATCGTACCAATGCAACCCTAACCATTGCCACAAAAATACCATGTAAAATGAAATATATGGTATGACCATAAAGATAATTTGAATAAAATCAAGTCAAGATACCAAATTCACTAAGTACCTTGAAATGTGGCCAATATCGATCTGAACTACGAATATGTGATGGCATGTCACGAAATGTAGGATCAACAGGTTTGATAATGTCTGCTGTCATAACGATGGCTAACAATGTAACTACTGTGACCATGTGTCGATGCACCGTATCACCCGAATGTTGAAATCTATCCTGCACCATTTTGTTACCTATGGCATTACCAAGTATCACCAATGTCATTGCCACTGTCCCCTCCAAGCAAACTCTTTTGGTACTGTCATATCCATACTAAGTGTGCAATGTATTACACAATTGTCGAAACACATGGCTTGACATTCTAAACGCATTGCAACATTTCTTCTCATTTCCATTTAATGCATACTATACCCATTCATACTCTGTTTGTATATTTGTATGTATTGGTACTTTGGTCATATAGGTCTCCACGTAAGCTACGACACTTGCACACCCAGCTATATATTGCTGCGAGTACAATGTCGTCGCTTATATTGAAGTTTGTGTCCTTGCATACGTTACCGACTTTAATTGCATGTACTAAAAATGGTATATTCACATCTAGAGGGGAAAGTATAGAAACTCACTGGTGCTGGGAATCAGATGAGTCATTTAACAAATCCATCATTTTGTTAGTTGCTTTGAAATTTTGTTGGCTGGGAACTAGTGCATTCAACTTTTACCTGCACAAATAAAGTTTGAGTCAGTTCAGCATAATGCAACAATTCTGGCTAAGCATAAGAAGAAACAAAGAGTAAACATTAGCATTCTAAAATTACTTTGGCCACTACGTTGTAGGAAAATAAACATTACCAAAGAATAAAAATGATCTAAACCTCATTGAATTTAAATTCCAAATGATACATCCAATTCTTTATTCTATCCATCTCGATATCCCTTTGTAGTTGGCACAAAGAATTATTTAAATATAGGTGTAACATTGCTCTTAGCTTGGAAGTGTATCAGAAGGTTAGCTAAAGTAACTACATGACCAAGAGAAATAGAGAAATATTATTGTTTTTTCCGTCGTCCTTGCCAACTTATTAGATTAGTAACAAAAATAAAATGATTAGAAAGCCTTCCATACAGTTAGAAGATTGAGGAACCCACCTATTAAAAAAAATTTAATATTGAGTTTTTATTGAATAAAAATGTATTATTCCCTGCATAAAGCAAGCACATAAGGCATAAGTTAGTACAAAATAGGTTCAAAGATTATCACATATAAGTTAACAAATGCAATTCCGTTTTCACTTTTAACACTGCCACATGAATTTGCTCTATATATAGGTTTTACTTTAAGAAGCCTATATTAGGTTATAATAAATATTGCTAAACTATTAATCGTAGGGAGCTTATGACAAAAGCCAAGTACTTCAACAAAACATACATACACATACATATTCCACTTTATATATACTTCTTGATAGCAATCTCTATTAATGGATTTTTGGCTCTTTATCTAATAGTTTTAGATTCAAGATAAACCTCCTAAATAGTTAATAATTCACTAAGTATTGGTTCTATAGGTTGTATCAGCAAAGACAGCTTTTCCAGAAGAAGCAACTGAGGAATCAATCAAGGTTCAGGAGACTAAAGACAACAAAGGAGGTAGTGACTACACCATCTGCACCAGAGCCAAGCAAAGAAGAGGTAGCAAAGGAAGCAGAAAAGACTATGGCTAAAGTGTCTGAGGTAGCCATGGCCCCAGAAACTGAACCTGAAGCCCCAGCCAAAGTTGAGACTAAAGAGGTAGTAGAAGAGGCCAAGGTTTTATATCATATTATTAGTAGTCTCTTCTTTCCCTGAGCAAATGAGTCTTTCTACACAAACACCAGTTTATGTTCGTTTTATTACTGCAAACATGAATTAGACACCAAATTAAAGGGAGGTTATTACACTACAAGTAGCTACCAAATTATAAAGGAGCCCTCTAATTCCAATGCTAGACATGCCTTACATGTCATTTTGATTAATTGGTTTGAAGAGTATTAGTAGGTAACACATTTTGCCGATACCATTTTGGAGTGCTATCACTAAATTTCAAGGAGGGTTGGATAAAATTGTTAATTTTTGTAAGGCTAGGTGCATTATGGCTGAAGTTTCACTGTTGAGGCGCATCAGTGACTCATTATCATTGGTATTAAACGTTAAAGTAATAGTTTTGTTTGATAACTATACTTTCTGTTGTTATTGGATAATAGGGTTGATAAATGAAATAGCTATATATCTTCTGGAACTGTTTTGTTTATTAGTAAATTTGCACAAGCTTGTCCACCTGCTAAGTAAGCAGGCTTTGGTGTGAATGGAAACTGCCCTACAGGTGGAGCTTGAGTGACACAAAGCTGGTTTGATCAAGCTTTTTGAGGACTGGAGGTGGATGTTTAACCAGGTTCCATTATACACCTCTTAAGAAATTTCCAAAGGAAATTTTATTAAGTTTAAACTTTATGTAAAAACTTAATAAGAAGTGATGAATAATGAGTGATTTAGGGATGTATTTTATTTTTGGTTGCTTTTGGTGAGTTCAGCTACCATTTACTACACCCAACTATTTGTTGGAAACTGATAATGGGAAAACATCATATGTATTGTAGTGATTATTTTTATGGTAATTCTAAAATCACCAATCTAAAATTAAGGGAATTTAATTTCTTGAGCTAAAATATTGTCTTGGGTCCTAGCTCGAGCTAATCAAACTAGCTTGAGATAGAATGGAAAGAATCCTTTTCTTTAATTGAGATAGAAGCTGCATAAGTTTGAATTACCGAATCTGTAGTTGACTAACCAAGCATATGTGATATATAGTTAAATCTATATGATTTTTTTCATTTGCATTGATTTCAAATGGCAGTTCTCTGACTGTGTATGATGCATGCTTACACATCTCATAGGCAAGCATCTTATCCAAGGAATTGGTGCTGGTATAATACCTACTATTCTGGATATGAAGTTGCTTGATGAATGGATGAGTGAATTTTGAAAGTTAAAGTCAGATAAGTAGGCTCCACAAAAGGACATTAAGAAGTAAGTTTGTGTAAGTTTTGCCTAGAAATTTCTTTTATGTAATTTTATCATAGTCTTAAAGGGTTGTTTATTTTAGGATTTCTTTTTTCTCAGTCCTTTATAAGTGTAAAGTTCATTTCAATTATAGTTGGTTTAAGGGCATTTCATCTTTATGTGAGTCTGCTTTATGGGGCTTGCAATGGATTTTGTTTCTTTATATCATCCAGAGAATTGACTCTTTTGCTCTATTTTTTGAAGTATATTTTTGGAAATGAATAAATTATCAAACACACTTGCTTTAGCTTCAGTATGGAAATGAAAATGGTTCTGGAAGACCTTGTTTATCTTTTTATTTTGTTTCTATGAGTGAGACAGGAAAAGAAAATTTATTCAATCATGACAAGCTATGACAATTTTATCTTAAAAAAGAAAAAGAAAAATGTAAAATCACTTGTTGCTTAGGTACTGAAGAATAAGGTTGATAACTTTTTCCAGTAAATAGCCACCAACACGAATCACAGTAAGCAAATTTATGTGACACTCTAAGATCTTTTCAACATATTTCTAATGAAACGTTTTACCAAAATTTTTGTTTTCTGGGTTTTGAAGGTTCAAATCTACAAACCTGAGCAAAATAAGAGTATAAATGGCAATGAAAAGTCAAAATGTGTCCTGTTGCAAGCCTCATAGTTATTAAATCAAAGAGGATGGCCATAAACCCAAATATCAAAATAGTATCATTCCTATTTTGAAACACTTCATCAAACAAACTTTTTGCATCAATAAGTGAACTTAGCTTGATCCCAACTCAGACACATTGCTAACTAAGGAATGTACACTGATTCAACACTAGAAAAACAAGAAACGAACACAATATTTTCAACCATAGAATTCAACATAGTTGAAACTTATTTCAGCAAAATCATAGAGTAAAATTCTAAACAAATAGTTGGATGATCCAGACCAGAAAAAAACAATAAAGCAAAGCAAAATTAAACAATAAAAAAGAAAAGACAGAACTTATAGATGACAATTATAAACACTAGATGACATTCGACAAACCTAGATGACAATTAATTATAGATGACAATTATAAACACTAGCAAAAGAAAAAGGAACAGGTAAGCATACACTAGATGACAAATAATTAGTAACCATTGTCTTACATACACACCCATGGTAAGCATAGTTTCTGCCAATAAGAAAAAAGAAAAAAAAGAGTGCAACAAGTACTTAAAGAAAATCCAATTACTACAACACCAAGCCTAAGCAACCCTATCGAGACAATTCCCTTTCCTTCAGGAAAAATGATATTAAGGGTTCATTTGGTCCTGGATCTCTAGCCACTTCAGCTAGACATCCTTGTCACGAACAAGTGCTGCAAACATGATCCTACCCTTTGCGTTTCCCATGAAGAAGCAGGTGCTGAACAGATGAAGACGATCACCCGATTGCACCCCAGGAAGACTCAACACCATGTCCAGAATTGCTTTAACCTTAGTAGCTGCTATAGAAGCAGATGGTGTACGAGTACTTACACTTCTACTTTCAACAATAACATCTGAGATGCTCTTTAAAGAGTCGGACATCTCTTGCACAATTGAACGCTTTTTTCTTGGTTTCTTGTAAATTCCCTTGAAAATGTGGACACCGCTTGCCAAGCCTTTCCCCTTATTCACTGCCGGTCTTGCCCTCGACAATGATGGGCTTTCAACCTCTATTGGGTCAACATTCGCAGAAGGTTGACATTGGGGGTCAACAAATTCTTTGCTATTAATGGAGTTCTCAGACCCTTCAGTGCATTCTTTTGGTATTTCACCACTCGTGCAAAATACATTTTTCCCTGTTGCAATCGTTCCTTCAAACATGATTTCCATGGACTGAACATTCGGCAAAAGTTTGTTTTTAAAGGTTAATGCCTTGGGAGCTATGTTGCATGGACACGGACACGGACACGGACACAGACATGGGGATATGACAATTTTTGAAAAATAAGGACACGACATGGCGAGGACACAGTGGTTAAATAATTAATTAAATTTTATATTTAAGCATATTTTTTAATATTTTTAGACATAAAATACGTTTATGTCTAGAATTTAAAATATGTAAGAACTACAAATAAGTAAACTAACACCCAAAGTAGTACAATAATACACATAAAATGTTTAGAGTACAAACCATAAAACGATAACAAGTTCAACATCAAACTAAAAACATAAAAGGATAACAAGTTTTAAACTTTCAAGATTATCATAGAACAACAACATCATCATCATTAACATAGTCATCATTCTCAACAATACTTGTCTCCATCTTTGGCTCATCTAGTGTGAGATAAGCAATCTCAAGCAACCCAGGTCCTCCAAATGGTTCATCCCAATTATCTCCACCAATGTCTCACTTCTTAGATTCTCCTGTAGTGTACTCGGGCCTCCTCCTTGAAAGAAGTCGAAGATTAGAATGAACAAACACTAAATCTTTAGCACGTTTAGGAGTAATTATATTCCTCCTCATACAATTGATGAAGCCATATGTACTCCAATTCCTTTCAGCACATGATGATGAGCAAGGCTGTCCAAGAAGCTTTAGAGCTAAAGTTTGAAGTACTGGTAAACCGGACCCATAAGTTGACCACCAAAGCATTGGATCATAGGTCCACCTATCCTCCATGTTATCATCATCATAAGCCTTAATTCCTGAAAACAAACCAAACTCTATATTAACATTCTTCCTATCATCAGGATCAGGAAAGATCCTTTTGAGGCACTTGTTTCTCTCCGCTGTAATTTCAGCATCCTTATGTAGCGCAACACGGCCTCTGACTTCCTCAATCCATTGATTAGTATAATACCTAATTAAAAGCAAATAAATAAGTACAACTAATGAGTTTAGTTTATTTGTTTGGAAATGCCTAAAGAATATAAACGAAAAGATTAAAGAGATAAAAAAATTATTTCAGATTCAAGGAGTGGGCTAGGCAATGAAGTGGTGTGCAATTTTTAGTCCACCGTTCAAAGAGTATATTGTGTACCACATCATAGAATGGAGACTTCTCATAGTCTTCCTTGCCTTCATGCTGGTATATTTCTTTTTTCACATTTTCTATCATGGAATCCCACATTTCATACACCTTATGGAGAATAGGTGCATCTATGTCAGCCACTCGAAGCATCTCATAAATAGGTCCTGTGAATCTCAGAATATATGCAACCTTGTCCCACCACAAATCATTCAAAACATAATCCCTCACAGTTTGAGCTTTTCCTACATTATCTTCTCTATATGACATCCATTCCTCACTAATGACCATATTTCAAAGATTATGTTTTACTTGAAACAATCTTTTAAGCATGATGATTATTGAAGCAAATTGTGTTTTAGCAACAACAAGTAACTTCAAAGGGGAATATGAATTAAAAATTGCTAATCTCATAGAATGATTTGTGATGAAAATACGAATGAAAGTTGCCTCATCTGAAACTTGTGCAATCCAGTTACATTCATTATATGCAACCTCATTTTGCAAAGAGTTCTTAGGCGCACATATATTCCTCAAGACTAAATTGAGGGTATGCACAACACAAGGTGACCAAAATATATGAGGCTATTCAGCTTCAACAATAGATCTTGCAGCCTTCATAACAGATGCATTATCAGTAATAATTTGGACAACATGTTGATGCCCAACCTCACCAATGACCTTTAGAAACAAGTTAGCAATGAAGTGCTTGTCTTTGTACTCTTTGGTACCATCAATGGATTTGATAAAAAGTGGTCATTTCTTTGATGTAGCCATAAAATTGATAAGTGGCCTTTTTTGTACATCTGTCCACCCATCACTTACAATGCTTAAACCCTTTTCTTTCCAAGTGTCTTTAATTGACCTCAACAACTTGTCAATATGTGCCCTCTCTTTTTGCAACAAAGTTGTTCTTAATTTATTGTAACTCAGAGGAATATAGCTCGCTAAATTATTATTAGCTGCAAATTTGATCATCTCAAATCAATACGGGTTCTTAGCAAAGTGAAAAGGTAAACCAGCAGAATAAAATGTCCTAGCAATAAGAGAATCTAATTGCTCTCGACATTGATTGTTAAAAGCCCTCTTCAAAGGAGAATTCCCAACCCCCCCTTTTTTTTTTGAAAAAATGGATGACTTGTAATTGTACTACTCTCCCTACTGCCCAAATTAAGACTAGTAGAAGAATTAGTTGGTAAAGACACTAGCTTAGGCTTCTTCAATTTATGTGAAGATTCCTTATACACATCTTCTAATTTTTGCATTTCATTCTGATACTCATCTCCAACCTTGGCACATGGTTGTATTCCAAACTTAGATAGTTTTAACAAGTGTGCCTTCACCCTTGAATAAGACCCCTTGAAAGTTTTTTCACAATAGTTACATTTGAAAGCAACATTCCCACCACCAACACTTTCTTTTTCTAACTTAGTAACATATTTCCATTGAGGAGCAGCAGCTGTCTCAGCTGATGATTTTTCACTTTCAGTTTCAGTATTCATTTTAGTAAAATCACCTACAATATTTAACTTTAATAAATAAATAAAACTATAGCAGGACACACAAAAAAAAATTTATAACTTATAACTTATATATATATATATATATATATATATAAAGGACAGAAGGCACCCACAACAGCAATGAAAAAAAAAACAAAAAAAAAAAAAACGCGTTATAACTTATATAAGTAAGTGAGTAACAGTACACCCACCCATTCACCAAAATTAATATCTGAAAGAAAAAAAAAAAAAAAAAAAAAAAAAAAACAGAGAGAGAAGAGAATCAAGAGATCGGACCTGTTGTCCACGCCGAGAGAGAGATAGATCGGAAGGGACAGAGGACAGAGGGCACGGCGTTGATGTCGGAGCTCACCGATCGGCTTGGTCTAACTCCGGCAAGGGACAGAGGGCAGCGGCAGCAACAGAGGGAGGGTGGGTTGAGAAGAACTTGAGATATGGTTTCAACTTTCAATCTAAGAGACTCTAAACTTGCTTTATTGTTTTAGGGTTATCACAAAATCAATGGTATTGGTAAGTCCACCTATCAAAATCTGTGATTTTTTTTTCACTGCTAGTGTGTCGGAGCCACGTTGGCGTTGTGTCGGAGAAGAAAAAAAAAAAGTGACATCGCTAGACATCGGAATTCAGCGCGTCGTACCCGTTCCAATGTCCAACATGTGTTGGACACCAACATGACGCCAAAAATGGCGTGTCCGTGCAACCTAGCTTAGGACATGCCTACATGTGGACAACCGGTAGTTAGAATACAATATAGTTGTAGACAGTTGAGTTTTTCACAATTTTGTAAAGTGAACTAACCTGAAGCTTTCGGGTCCACCACTCATCACTGGCCTCAAGCTTCCCAGTTACAACATCATAACCCAATCCAATCTCACGCTCAAAACACTCCTTCCAAGCCTTCCACAGTTTTCTCAGATGATCCCATTTGTTTTTAAACTGCGTGTGAGTCACTACTTTTCCCATTTCACCCAACTGTTCAATCACTACATCAACCCCTTCCCTTCTCAGAAATCCTCCATTCCTCTTGCCGTCTAGGACTTGAGCAGCACACAAATCACAAAAAGCTTTTAGTTCTGTTAGTTCTTTCCATCTAGTTCTCACTTCATTTCCACCGTCCTTCGATTTCCCCTTATTTTTGCTACAACTTCCAACTATACTCATTGAGGCATTTCAACAAACAGTTCGTATGCATATCATAATTGGTTACGTATGCCCACATGAACAATGCAAAATAAACTCATATAGTCCAAATACAACATAGGCAAGAAGAGAAACACACAAAATTACACGAAGGAGAGAGAAACCCACATACTTGCATCATGGAAAACACAAAAACCATACACAAACGTTGAACACAAAAACCACACACAAATGTTGAACACAAAACCACAGATTGAAGCCTCAAGGAAAACAATATAACCGCACACCAATAGATCAGAGAGTATGAGAAGTTAGACACAACTTACTCATGAATGCAGAGACCCACAGTGGCGGCAACAACGTCCCAAGTGGAGAGACGGTGAGCACAAGCGAAGGAAGAACAGAGGGGATCGGGTTCGTTTGTTCTGCATAATGGGTTTGCAATTACCATGTTTCCTTTGTTTTGATGGTTTATTGGTTGGTGGGTAGGTGCAATTCATTAAAGAGGAAGAGGACGGAGCATTGAAAAAAATTGAAGACATCTCTACCACGGTAGTTCAGAGAAAGAAGAAACTTGAGAATGCGAAAATTAGCTATTGGCCTGAACGCACCGTTTTGTGTTTACTCTACTTCGTGGGTCAGATGAGTGAACAGTTGATAGTACATAGTAGCAACGCGCTTCCTTTCAAGGTTGTGTCCATGAACAGTACACACATATGCACAGTGTTAATGAAATGGTGCGTTCAAGCTTTCATCCATACGTTTCAACTGGAACTTTTGTGCATTTATTTCGTGGCACTATAGCATGGGTCCCATGGTGAGTAAAACGCAAACCTCAAAATGCAATCCAAATGCTACCTTAGTATTATTATGTAATGAGCCCAAATTGTATCAAGCCCAACATCCAGCCCAACAACACATCCATACATGATACATGTGTAGAAGATAAAACATGTGAATTTATAAGTTCAAGAGCTCCTATAAGACAAGACTAAAAAGAGTTTGTTAGAAATGGTTGGTTAGTTAAAAGTAGTAGTTAACAAAGGTCATTATGAAAGTTGATGCATTTTTTTTCTCAAATTCTCTTTTAGGCTCCCTTCCTAATTCCTTGTTCTTCTTCTTATAGGGTGCTTAGCTTGAATAAGCCATTGCTCTTAACATTTCCCTTCAAACAAATCCCACTCCACCTATAAAGCATTCCGCATTCCAATCCCTTTAAATGCAAAAAGTTAATTTCCTATTATAATTATAATTCTAATGATTTAATTATAAAAATAATTAATAATAAAATCAAGTATTCAAATTAGATATAATATTATTGCCATACTTCTAATCTTTGAGTTCTATATCAATGGGTTTAATCCATTAATAAATCTTTGGGGGTGGCAAGGGGACGAGTTTTATACTTTTATCAATTTCCTCATGGTCTCTCTCTCTCTCTCACGGTCTCAGTCTCAATCTTAATATATATGAAAACAACAACAACAACATTTCCCATTAAAAAAAAAGACAATAATAATAATAATAATAACAATTTCCATTAAAAACAACAACAACAACAACAACAACAATAATAATAATAATAAAGAGTATACAAACAATTAAAATGATTTGGCATTATAATCCTACATCTACAACGAAAAGTCCTTAATAGCTACATTTTTACTATTAAAATCTTTAAATTAGAATAAACGTAACATTATTTAATAGACTAAATCCTAGAATAATAATAAAATAATTAGGCTTATACTATTTGAATTACATATAATTAAGATTACTTACATTGTGGGTTCCAGTTAGCTCAACTGGTAAAATCTCTGATGGTTGTATAAGAGATCTAGGGTTCAATTCCCGCCTACACTAAAAACTGATTGGTGTCTTTGGTCTGATGATAAAGAGTTATCATCAGGAACAGACGCCATATGTTGAAACTCTCTAAAAAAAAAAAAGATTACTTACATTTAAAAAATAAGAATAATATTACATTGTTTACACCCCAAATAGGAGGATTGAATTAGATCTAGAGTGGACCAGACTAGATCAAATTAAATGAAGCATACATAACATGCTAAAACAAAGGTTGAATGCATGCAATGATTGAGGCTTTAATGTTGAGACACTATGTAGATCACACTCTACAGATCAAAAGTGTATAAAAAAATCTCTCACGAATTTAGACTCGAATGATGGTGTTTTTACACACAAAAACACATAATATCCACAACATAAATGCTTTGATGAAATTGATGAGAAAGAGGGAGAGATGTTTCTTTATGTTATTCTCTACAACACTACACATTGATACATATTCTATCACTTTTACAAGTGAGCCCTTGCCCCCCTTTATGTAGACAACCAAAATGTAAGAAGCCAATAGATCAATCACTAAAATTGAATGTGTCCTTGAATGTGGTTGCAATCGCTAAAATTGTATTGTTATCAAATATGAGATAGATGCATCTGAGGTTGTTAGGTCGTTGTTCACGGTAAGGAATAAATTATGATAATCTTATGAAGACGTTGTTAGTGATGGAAAGATAAAGAACCTTTCATGATAGCAAATTTTTAGAGAGTTTTTTATTGATTTTAAAATTTCACATTGGATAGAAGAATAAGGAGTTGCACTAATCATATTAAAAATGGTAGTCCCACGATGATAATAATGGATGTAGGGAGGTGTGGTAAACCCTGTAGACAAAGTAGTGGTATGACTTTCGTGTGTGTGAGGTGGTTAAAATACAAAACCCTTTGAAATTTTGAATGTATTGTTTTATGTACAAATCTGTTAAACATTTGTGAAAATAAATAGTGGTTGTAGTATGACATGTGTTCATACAATTTTTTTACAAAAAGCCAATGCCAAGGGTTTGCCTTACACAATTAAAAATTTATCATACATAAAATAATACTACGCTAGTTGTTTCGTGTTATTATTATTACTATTATTATTATTGTTATTATTATTATTTAATTAAAGGAGTTAGTTGTTACACTCAAAATATCAAAGGGTTCTATAAGGGTTTTGTGTGTTTTCCCTAAAAATATATACAGATTTTCGAAAAGGTTATATGGTAATATTAGAATAAATAAATAAAAAGTAAAAAATTTATGCTATAATATAATAATTATTATTAGTTTCTCAAAAAAAATTATTATTACAATTATTTAAAAAAAAATTAAATTTTAAACTTTATAAGTTAAGGTGTAATTAAATTTTATAATTCCAAAAGTAATAAGTTTAATTTAATTTTAATCTATTTAAGATAATGAAATTAGATTTAGAATTTTAATATAAATTGAAAATATAATTTTTTGCTTTGAAAATGTAATTAGAGTTTAAAAATGTAATTTTTCATTTTTTTTTTTTATCAGTACCATTTTTATTTTGATTTATCATTTCCAGGGAAAAGATTCTTAAACCCAACGGAAGATAGACAAGTCACGAGTGGATAACAGTCAGTCCCAGCTCAACTCTCACTCTCACTCTCTGTCTCTGTAAAAATGGCAACGTTCACAACCACTATACCACCCTCATCTCTCTCATTCTTCTCCTCCTCCATCTTCCTTCCAAAACTTTCTTCTTCTTCTTCTTCTTCCTTAACCTTCAGACCCAATTCCCTCAAAACCCAAACCAAACCCCTCTCAGTCACCTCTGAGCTCGCCACCATCCCAGTCCTCTCCTTCACCGGCGACAAAATCGGCGAGACCCAACTCGAAATCAAGGCCGCCCCACCCGACACCGCCCGCGCCGTCGTTCACCGAGGCATCATCACTGACCTCCAGAACAAGCGCCGCGGCACCGCCTCCACCCTCACCCGCGCCGAAGTCCGAGGCGGCGGTAAAAAGCCCTACCCTCAAAAAAAGACGGGTCGGGCCCGCCGCGGTTCGACCCGGACCCCGCTCAGGCCCGGCGGAGGCGTGGTATTTGGGCCTAAGCCCAGAGACTGGACCATCAAAATCAACAGGAAGGAGAAGAGGTTAGCGATATCGACCGCGATCGCAAGCGCTTTAATCAACACGATTGTGGTGGAGGATTTCATTAACAAGTTCGAGGGGAAGCCGAAGACGAAGGAGTTTATTGCGGCGATGAAGAGGTGGGGGCTTGATCCGAAGGAGAAGTCGCTGTTTTTGATGGGAGAAGAGGAGGTTTCGGATAATGTGAGGCTTTCGAGCCGGAATATCGGGACGCTGAAGATGTTGACGCCGAGGACTTTGAATTTGTTCGACATTTTGAATGCGGATAAGCTTGTGTTAACCCCTGCGGCGGTGGAGTATTTGAATGCCAGATATGGTGTTAGTAATGGTGCCTATGATGATGATGATGAGGAAGAAGAAGAAGAAGAAGAGTATGAAGGAGAAGGAGAAGGAGAAGAAGGACAAGGTTAGCCATTTATGTACTTGTTTTTTTGGGTGTGAAAATACAATGTAGTTCCTAATCTTTAGTTCATTAGTGATTTTTAGTCATGATCATATCAGTGCCACTTATCATATCAGTGATACAAAGAAGTTAAAGTAATCATTTTTAGTCCATAATATGTCTAATGAAGTGATGACGAATCAGGTTTTAGTTTAGACATATCACTTTAAACTCCATGTATGTACTAAAATCGATCATGGACTAAACTTTAAAGACCAACATTATATTCAAGCCGTTTTTCTTTTTCTCAAGTAAGAAAAAGATGTGGTGTAATTTTAAGTTTGAGAGTGTTATCTGTAGCTTTGGGCTTGAAATATGGCTTCATAGTGGATGACCCTTGGATAACATGAATAAGGGAATTGTATATATTGGATGATGTTGGTGGTTATGGATTAATAACCTATGCTACTTGAGCAAATGCCAGATATTGTTATATGATTGAAGTTTATACACTCTTAATCGTGCTTTGTTGAGGATTGCCATTATGCTTTTTGCTGCCACAAATGGGCATTCTCATTGGAGAGTCTATCTAGTTTCACTCTTGGCAATGTGCATCCATTTTCATGTTACTCTTGCCAGGCCTCTGAGAAAGTTTTGTTTTGGTGGTGCCTTTCTGTTACACCCATGTTTGTTAGTATTTGTTAGTCTTAGCAAGGTAATTTTTTCCAGTTTGCTTCTATGGTGGTCATGGATTGGTACTTCATTCTAGCTGAGTATGAGTTATGTAACCTGGGAATTTCCTTTGCTGTTTCTTATTAGAGTTATAAGACTGGCAGTGGATCTATTATTCATCTATTCTTCCACTGATTATATTTCTTTCATCAATTTGGCATACAGGAACAGAGGCAGATGAAAATACTAATGCATGACCCGCTGATTCCTTGATTGACCTAGGACCAATACCATTTCAATCCGGCTAACCCTGAAGGGGGATTCTGCCCTTTATGTTGCAGTTGCCATTTTATCAGTTATCATATTGCTGGCTGATTTTGGTAAATTTTCTGTGCATGATTTTTGTATTAATTTCCACATTCCTTTAATACAATTGTGTCTATTTGGATCTTGTACCTTGTATCTCCAGAATGTTGCTTCCTGGCTCAACTCTCCTCCCTTTGTAGGATATATAATCTACGGGTACACTCTTGGGCTATTGTTCTGGTTTGGATTTTGTGGTTCTTACCTTTTGTGAATTTTTTCTGTACCTTATTAGGATTGCACATTGTTGTTTCACTGTAATGAATACTCCATATAATAATCCGTATCTGAGTCTTTGTAACGCCTCCCCCCCTGCCCTCCCTCTCCTTCTAGAAGTTTGATGTTTTCAATCCAAAGGTTATAGGATCAGATTGCAGGAAAATCTCTTATTACATTCTCTATGTTGTCATTACTTCTAGCTAGATGACAGATTTCTTGAATCCAAATTGAAGTTAAATGGCAAGCTGGAGTTGGAGTGGATAATAAAATAGTACTCATTTTAAAATTAATTAACAACATTGTCAGAGCTCATGGAGATGTATCTGTATTTGGCGGAGTATAATCGTGAAGGAAATGATCTTTACATGGAAATGAAAGAATCATTATTAATTAATGAACAAAATATTGCTAAATCATCCCCGCAAGATCTTTACATGGAAATAAAAGGTCCTATCATCATTTAATGGTGGAAAATATTGATATAGCAAACGAAATTCATGCTATGTCACGCATGAGGTTTCAAAGTGATTTTGGTTTATGAATTCTGTTAGTTATGTCAAAAGGTACCAAAGCTTTATTTGCCTAAGTTGTGTGAGGTCTCCACTCTGGTTCACTATGTTCACTTCCCTAGCTAAAGGCACTTGTCATTTTTATGAACTCCTGGATATCTTTGCTAATGGATTTTGGACATGCTGTCAGGTAATATGGTACGGACTTCCTTGGGGATCAAGTATATTCTGATTTTATGTAGAATTTGGATGTATATATATTCGATAAGAGTTGTTCTACAACCACGACAAAATTTCACAAAACATTTTCATTACAAGTGAGGTGTCAATCCATTATGGATCAAAATAAAATGTAATTAAAAAGAAAGAAAGAAAGATTATACTGGGATTCACCACAACAAAAAACAAAGATGTTGTAAAAATGTTGCAAGGGAAGATAATAAGATTAAGTTCTAACCACCACTATAGTCATTACTGAGTACAAACCCAAAATATGTTCATGAAACTAGGCAAGATTGGCTAATTGTTGGGATTCTTGCAGCACGCTTCATGAGCGGCATAAATAGAAGCACTGATCTTCCCTGCCAAGATTCTTTGAACGTCTTCAACGAAGGACTCTGCTTTCCATTTGAAGCATCTGTTGCCTTTAATCATTTCTTCTATTCCTTGTTCAATCAAGATGAAGTTGAATTGATGTTTAGGTGAATTGCTTTCAGTAGAGCTTCTCTGATTGCTAAACATCTCACCACCAATAATTCCTGCACCGTTTCACTAAATGATCCAACACAAATTTTCTTTCCTTCCCTTGAATTTGCCACCATCGTATATCCTTCCCAATTTTCTGTTTTTGCTCCACACCCCTTCTACAAGTAGTATTATGCACCATCTTGGTTCCCTTTGCATAGTCTTTGGTGTTTCTCTTTTCTACTCAGGTTAGCTCGACTTAACTTTAACTTTAGATCTTGAAAGGCTGTAGTGTGTCTGTAAGAAAGAATTTTGCTTGTGTTGAGCACACTTTTCCTATCTTTGTATTTTATCATGAAAAAACCCGGTTCCTGTGATTCCAGACTGCCCAAGGAGTAGTAACCAATCTTGGATGCTGCTTTGCTGCTCTCCATGTATCCTTCAATATATCCTCTTCCAAGAAAATGTCTCTCTTCGTGTCATTTAAGTTCTTTGTGGTTGTATGGTTGCTCTTAAATTTCTCTTCTTTGTTGGATAGTATACTACAGTAGTTCACTTCCTTTGCATTTCACTGCTCTCTGTTTCTATCTCTCAGTTGTCTCTCTTTGCTTCTGCAGTTCACCATTAGAAAATTAAGGCTATGTTTGGTTTGCTAGTTTCCATCACCCAATACTTGGTTTTCATAACTCATTTCCTAAATTGTGTGGGCCACGCCCAAAATTGCTTTGTTTGGGTTGGTTTCCATATCTTAATACTCAAAACACTGAGTTTGAGTTGTGGAAACTGAGAACAAGTTTTTCTTGTTTTTAGATGATGAGTTATGAGTTACCATGACATTTTTGTAAATTTTTACACATGAGTGGAACCCAACTCAGTGTCATGTTCCATCAAAGTCAAACTACACTTAATCCTAACGACTCTTTCAGTTGGCCTTAACTCTTTTTCTTTCTTCTTTCACCTTCTTTGCCTATTGACACCATTATTTCTTCTTTGCCTTTCATTTTTTTTTTTTTTTCTACTTCCTCGCCTACTTACACCCAGGAATTTGAAGTTATCTTTTTCTGATGACTGGGTTTTGAGAGAAATGAAAGAGGAGGAAGAGGAATGTGGGAGAGAAAAAAAAGAGGAGTGGGGGAGAGAGTTCACACAGATAAGAAAATGTAATGAGGTTGGAAAGTCTAAAGCTTCTAATCCAATTTGACATGTGAGCTCCACTTGTTAAAGTTAACGTTGAGTTTTGGTGATGAAATTTGAAGTCAACTTTTTAGCCAAACAAATTGGGAGTTAGTTAAGAGAGAAATAGAGAATTAGATATGAGATATGAGTTAAGAGTTTTGAGTTATAAGAACAGAGTTTTTCTACTTTTATCTGGTTTGCTGCCCTAATCAAGATGATATCAAAGGAAAAAGAAGCTGCTGATGCAAAAGATGAACGGTCCTCTGAAACTTCTATTACAAAAGACCCTTATTACCCCTACAATCTGGAGTGGTTCGGTTATGATGAAGAAGAAACTCATGATTCAGCAGAAGATTGATTCCCCTATTTTTCTGGCCTGCACAACGGCCAAAATGCTACAATGTTTACCCCATGGTGAAGTTCTCACTATTGTTTCACACCACTGCCCCATGCAAATGATGATATTTTGAAAAAGAGATTCTTCATACTTTTAGTCATTTCAAGCTTACTTTCGGCAAGTTTTGGTTCTTTGAATTGAAGAATCAAACAAGGCATTTGCTACTGAAGATTTGAGACAAAAAGTGAAAAATCACTATTCACTTTTTACTATTCACAGATTACTGATTACTGTTTACTTTTCATTGTTCATCGGTACTGTTCACTCACTACGCTTTTTATGCCTATTTAAGGGGAGATGTCTCTTATGTTAAACTAAGTTTTGCTTTAGAGCCAAAATTCTCTTTAGGACTACTTCTCTCCTTTAGAACTTCTTTCTAGAATTTCCACTATTCTCACTGTTTCCCTACAAAGCCTTGTAACTAGAACTAGTTCAAGCCTTATAACTGTTAAACTGTTGAGATCTTATAACTATTGCTGTAAGTTTTGCTACTTATTTTCAATATTAACTACTTTCAGCTTTCAGTTTGTTCTATACTTTAAATTGTTTTGATCTATATTACTTGGTTGATTCTATCGCTTTATTATTGTTTTAAATTACTTTGATTATATCTGCAATACTGCCTTCTTGGCTGGTTTTACTTTATTTATTACTTTGCTATTCCGCCTTCAGCGCTGTGTCCCACCATCCACGAAGAGTGCCAGCAAAACCAGTAACAAGGAGGTCAACAATTTCAGGGTGATCAAGATTATGGTTATTCGCATAAGTAATTACAACCATAGACATATGACCCATTTTATTAATGATTTCTTGTTCAGACAAACCATCAATATTCCATTCATAAATTTTATCAGCAGAAACAGAAAACTGGGTTGGAAAAGATCTTTCTTCAAACTGCAAGGTTGGGACCCCAAATTTCTTTGGAAATAATGTGATTCAAGAAAACAGTGTGATAAATAATCTTAGTAGTGTTAGCTTTGTCTCTTATGGCTTTAATAGTGATGGAATTCTCATGACGCAAAATGTTAGAATAGTATTGCACATCCTTCTGACAGTGCTCAGGGATCCAATGAGATTTTGGGGGAAAATAACTAGTAGCAAATCCTAAAGGGGTCAGTAATGGAAGCCCTAGTTGACTTAATAGAAAACAGGTTTTGAACAGATTGTTTTTTAACATACTATGAAGCATTGGAAGTCTTGGGATAAACAGTCTTAATAGGTTGGGAAACACTAGTTGAAGCAGAAGTATCATAGGAGGAGGCTAAGACAGAGGAATAGTTGGGCTTAGGGATGGTACCTAAGGGGGTGAATCAGTTAACAATTTCCAGGGAAGAAACGGGTTCTTTTTTAACAAGTGGTTTATCGGTGGCTGGGCTTTTGTCTTTGGATCACCTACTTGCCATGATGACACTGCAAAAATTCACGGGTAAGAAAATCAGGGATAACATTTTGAGATCCTTTGATATATTCAATGTCAAAATAAAAAACACTTAAAATAGCTTGCCATCTGGTAAAAATCTGTTTTGAAGCAATATTTTCAACATCTTTTTCAATAACATATTTGGCACTTTTGCAATCAAATCATAACAAAAATTTTTGGTTTAATAAATCACTTTGAAATTTTGAAATACATAGTACTATAGATAAAATCTCTTTTTTAATAGTACTATAGTTTAACTATGCATTATTTCAGATTCCATAATAGAAACGAACAGTTTGTTCAGATGACTCTGGGGAAACTCTTTGTTTCAGGATATCACCATAACCAATGTCAGAAGCATCGGTTTTAACAATTTTGAAAGCACCAACAGTGGGGATACCAAGACAAGGCAATGTCTAAAACAACAATAAGGCGGTAGAACCAACCAAGCAATATAGATCAAAACAATTTAAAATATAGAACAAACTAAAAGTTGAAAGTAGTTAATATTGAAAATAAGTAGCAAAACTTACAGTAGTAGTTACAAGATCTCAATAGTTTAACAGTTACAAGGCTTGAACTAGTTTTAGTTACAAGGCTTTGTAGAGAAATAGTGGGAATAGTGGAAATTCTAGAGAGAAGTTCTAAAGAAGAGAAGTAGTCCTAAAGAGAATTCTGGCTCTAGAGCAAAACTTGGTTTAACATAAGGGACATCCCCCCTTAAATAGGCATAAAAAGAGTAGTGAATAGTACCGATGAACAATGAAAAATGAACAGTAATCGGTGAACAGTAATCAGTGGACAGTAAAAAGAGAATAGTGATTTTTCACTTTTTGACTCAAATTTTCAACAGCAGGGGTCTTATCTGATCCTTCAATTCAAAGAACCAAAACTTGCCGAAAGTAAGCTTGAAATGACTAAAAGCATGAAGAATCTCTTTTTCAAAACATCATCATTTGCATGGGGCAATGGTGTGAAACAATAGTGAGAATTTCACCAGGGGGTAAACTACTCTTCTTTCTGAAAACGATTTTGGTCTTGTTCCTGGTTGCTAAGTTTATGGTACTCCGGGAGTACACAATAATTTCCCGTCTACTAGATACCAACTTTATCGTTAGATTTTTAGGGGGGTTTGTAAAGAAACTATCATACCAAAAAGGTATTTTTTAAACCAAGGACCTTACAGTTTAGTAACATTTATGAGGAGAACCAAGGTTTGAATCCTCTTCCTCTATTGTTGTAACTATAGAATTACAAATGATTTTTTCCCCAGGTTCTTGCAAAAATTAGAAGAGGTGTGTTGGCTAAAATATGAGGTATCGTAAATTTGTACCTACCATGATTCATTTATGTAATTCAATAATTTAACCCGTTGGCATGATAGTATTCATATTGCTAGTAAGAGCATTAGCAATGGACTAGCCACTAAACATGTCTAGACAATGAAATATTTTAAGATTTTTTCTCTCCATCCTTGAGCCTCACCCTCTTTTGATCTCCCTCTCTCTCCACGAGGCGTCGCAAATTTGTTTTCAACATGGATTTCGTGAACAATTGGGTCTTGAGGTGGGATGACTTAAGTGGCTGAGTTAAGGTTTTGTGATGGTGATGGTGTACGATGGCAGTGCTCAACTTAGCCTTCAATGGTGCTCTACAGCGCCAACTGGGGACAATTCTAAGTTGGATCAATGAGTTGGTGGTGAGATGAAAAAGGAAAGGAAGAAATGGGGAGAAATGGATTGTAGTGATGCGGTGAAGGAGAGAGAAGAAAAAGAGAATTTTTTAAAAAAAATTTTTAAAAATTAATAGAATGCAGGAATTAAAAAAAGATACATAAATAATCCAATGTGAGATGCATTTGAAAGTGTACGAAAAATGCAAAATAACTTCTTAAGATCAAATGGTAGAGATGGTAAAAGGCTTTGGCTGCAAGATGAGTAGATGACCCGTGGAATTTGTACAGGAGCTGGCAATCGACAATGTGTTTTTTGAAGGTGATTTGGAGATCATTATCACGGAATTTAGGGGAAGTAGTTCTCAAGTTTCCCACTTCAGTCATACCATTGAAGACACAGACTTGTGTTAAAGCTTTTAAGCAGACATCTTTCACCCATGTTGATAGACGGGAAGAGTAGCCCATGCATTAGATAGATGAGCTAGATCTTCTCCTCTTTTAGTCTGGATGAAGGATATTTCACCAGATATTCAAAGTGTTTACATTGGCCATCTGACCCAGATTGAATAAAGTTCTTAAGGTTGATTCTAAATTTAAAAAAAAAAAAAAAAAAAAGCTTTCTTAAGATCAAATTAGCCTAAAACTTTATCTAAGCCGATGTTAATGCTCTAATGTTGTTCTCATTAGCATAATAGCATCAATGTGACTTCATAATAAAGCACAGGAAAAAGACAGAACTGCCAGTTTCAGCTACTTCCCAGCCACATGACTAATTAACCTGGCCATGACATTGAATCTGCCTCACATGGATCAGCTAGCCCGAACCATGAATAGAAGCTTCCGCCCTGTGCAAGCACAGAAAAAAAAGGAAAAGAAAATGCACGCTCCCTACGCAGGCATTATCCTGTTCAGGTTCAAAGGGACTATCTCAGCCTGACCTGCTGAAAGCCTAGCCAAATAGCTAGAGCTCAAGCAGATAAAGGCACCCCTGGTGCATCTCTTATGTTAATTCGACAGCAAAAGAAATCATGATGTAAAATTAAACATGAAACAAAGGCATTTTATTACTGGGGCACACAGAACAAACAGAATAAAGATAGATATGTCTTCAAAGCTTTAATAAACTAAACTTTGAACTTCCCAATAGTGTTCTTGATAAGTCAAACATGCACCAAGTCTTCATGATTTCCAAACTGATTCTCCTCATTTATATGATCCTGCCAAATACATGCTGTAAGACATTGTTCATTTTTAACTTGCAATGAAAAATAAATAAATCTAGAGATGATTTGTGAGAAATATTCGCATATTCAACTCGCTATGGTTACATGAAGAATGAACATGGTTAAAGTTCATTTGATATCAGCATTCTAAGTCACTTCACATAAAACACATCATAGCATGTCTACTGAAAATTAATGAACATTTGGCCAGATCTTGCTTTTCCTAATATAAAGTTATAGTATGACATCTATAACCATCCTTGTTTCTAGCATGAGGAGAAAAATAGTCATGCTCTAATTGCACTCTGTTGTAAGGAAAGAGGCATCATATTCAGCAATCCCTATCAGCTACCACCTGGGAGGGGGTTTAAGATCCCAATACGATCATGTGTTCATCATTTTGGCATCCAGATAATAAATCTATAAAGTCTTAAAGTTCATGCGTATTTACATGTTTTTATCTTAGTTTAGTAATATTAGGAGGCTGCAATTTCTAGGTCACTATCCATATATTGAACAGTGTGGATCATACTTGGACAAAACAAAGCCAAGAGAATGCATTTCATAAAGGATAATATATCTATATTGCAAAATGCACTGACCTTCACCTCTCTGAGGAGCTTACATAACTTGCAGGCAAGTAGATTTCCCCACCTATTTCACCATGTTGTTCTCCACTGACAGTTTTCCTAGCAGCCAGAAACTCAGCACTCATAGCATCCATCCCGTGCTGCACAGCTTCCTCAGCACTTCCATAGCCATGCTCCTCAGCATACTTCCTCACATCCTCAGTTATCTTCATTGAGCAGAATTTAGGTCCACACATAGAGCAAAAATGGGCCACCTTAGCACCTTCTGCTGGCAGGGTTTCATCATGGAAGGACATGGCAGTCATAGGGTCCAATGACAAAGCAAATTGGTCCATCCACCGGAACTCAAATCTTGCCTTGCTTAATGTGTCATCCCAGGCTTGAGCGTATGGGTGACCTTTGGCTAAATCAGCTGCATGAGCAGCTATCTTATATGCTATAACTCCAGCCTTTACATCATCCCGATTTGGCAACCCAAGGTGTTCTTTTGGAGTTACATAACATAGAAGTGCAGTGCCGAGAGCCCCAATATTGGCAGCACCAATTGCAGAGGTGATGTGATCATATCCAGGAGCAATATCAGTTGTTAAAGGACCAAGGGTGTAGAAAGGTGCTTCATTGCACCATTCCAGTTGTTTTTGCATGTTCTCAGGAATCTTGTGCATTGGAATATGTCCAGGCCCTTCATTCATGACCTGAAAGTGCATAATGTCATATTTTAGGTCATAATTACATAATGTTAAATCAAAAGCAATTACTGGGGTGGGGGGGAGGGAGGGGGGAGGAAAGCAGTTGCTATAAATACATCAAGTCACTGCACTTCTTTTAAAAAAATGTTTAGTTTCACAGTTTTTTTTTTTTTTTTTTTAACTCAAATTAAACTAGTAACTCAATTAATTAATGCCTCCATGGCTAATTTAACCAAGTTTAATTACAGGTGCTACACTATCCCCATTAATTAGCAGCATAATTCAATGGACTTGTAGTCTGTGTCTACCTGATTTTATAATGCTCATAAAAAAGTAGGCCCTGGAGAACACTACACTCTATGAAAAGCACAATATAATGGGGATAGTGTACAGCCCTGATTCTACTTAAGGATAGCACTTGAAAGAAGTACGATTACTAGGTATATGTAAACATCACGAGGGCAACATAAAGCTTAACATGCAGCAAAGTTTCCTCATATTGTTATATTTTTATATGCACTAGGCCACAGTAAAATTTTGAAATGTCATTACCTGGACATCCTTTTCCCATGCTCTGCGGGTCAGTTCTCCCTGAGTTAGCAGCTCTGCAAACTGAGCAGTGTCATTGGCATCATAAATGGACCCAGGTCTCAGCCCATCTCCTATTGACAGGGCTACATCATACTGATTACAGATGTCAAGTATGTCATCCCAGTGCTCATAAGCAAAATTCTCCTTATGGTAAGCTAAGCACCACTTTGCATGAATGGATCCTCCACGTGAAACAATTCCTGTCATGCGCTTTGCTGTTAGTGGGATGTATCGTAGTAGAACCCCAGCATGGATAGTGAAGTAATCCACACCCTGCTCAGCTTGTTCAATCAGGGTGTCCCTGAAAACTTCCCAGTTAAGATTTTCTGCAATCCCATCCACCTTTTCAAGTGCTTGATAGATGGGTACAGTCCCTACTGGTACAGCAGAATTACGTAGGATCCACTCGCGGGTCTCATGGATGTGGCGACCTGTAGAGAGATCCATGACAGTGTCGCCACCCCACATGGTTGCCCATTGAACCTTATAAACTTCTTCTTCAATGGAGCTTGCAACAGCAGAATTTCCAATATTTGCATTCACTTTGACCAAAAAATTTCTTCCAACTATCATTGGCTCCAGCTCCAGGTGCTTCTTATTGGAAGGAATGATTGCCCGCCCACGAGCAACCTCTGACCTTACAAATTCTGGGTCAAGCCTCTCGCGAGTGGCGCAGTACAACATTTCCTCAGTTATAATTCCCTGCTTAGCATAGTACATCTGTGTGTATCTAGGAGCACCTAATTTCTCGCGCCTGTCAATCCAGTCCTTGCGCAGTTTTGGAAGTCCTGTTTAACTAGCAATGTCAATTCAAAAGTAGCCAAGTAATGAATGATAATTAACATCTAAAAGGCTGAATTAGAAGACACTGAACTGACACAAAAATTAATAAAGTGAACTACTTCATTGAAATTATCAATCTGGATTGTTTCAATCCATTTCCGACAGAAGTCAGGAAATATCCATACAAAGAAGATAAAGCTATGAAAATCTGAAAAGTTGTTATGGTAGTGTTCCTCACAGTTTAATGTTTTCCAAAGCTATTGTCATTAGAAGAAAGTTATCGTAGAACATTTGAGGACTTGAGGTAATTTTGACTGAACTATACCCACTGGATTCAACAGAATACAATAGCATTGATTACTTGGAGGATACTAGGGTCCATTTGAAGATGGAAGATGGAAGATTTTTTTTAAAAGACCTCATTAACAACCAAAAAATAAATGAAAAACAGAACCAAAGACTTCAAAGAATGGATATATAGAAGTTAAAACTCGATATGCATACCAATGCGAGGGTTGATGTTTTGAGGACCACTGGTGTCGTAGGTGTCAAAGTTTGGTTCATCCCCAGCCAGGTGGACTCTTCGAAAGGGAACTTTGAGTACATGACCGGATTGTTCATGAGTAACTTCCCTGTATGGCAGATCATGCATCAATTCATTGCAAATAAAACGTATCTGAGTGCATTAAAGTGGTTGTCAATGTGAATGCCCTGAGCAGACAAAAGTTAGGGAACCAAACATCTCAAAATGCAAACAAAATTAATCATAAAACACAATGGAAGAAGAACAAGAGATGTACTTATATTCTTTTGTGCTCTTTGGAAAGCATTGTTCAAAGGATGGAAGTGGCAGAAAATCAGGAGAATCAGGATCAATTGTATGCTTCCTTTGTTTGGCTTTATCCGAATCAGTTGCTGGGGGATCAAAGGTTAATGTGGCTCTAGTGCCCGAGCTAACAGCCGCAGCAGCAAACATTTCCTTCTTAGATGATGCACTTGAGACACGCCCAACGACATCAAACCCAGGCAAGAAGGCAGTACTGGGGAACTTTGCTGGAGAAGCATGGTTGCCATTTTGGCACACAACTGATGTCAAGCTAGCATGCACTGATGCCATCTCTAGGTTGTTGATCTGAACAGAGTATAAAAAGATTACAATCTAGGAGAAGTGAGTTAAAAGGTCATACACAATGCACAAAGCTCCCACTTTTTGCAGGGTCTAGGAGAAGTGATTGTTAAAAGCCTTAACCCCATTTGTCTATCACTAAATAACAGAGTTATAACTTGTAATCAGAAAGAAAAATTATACATTTACAATATTAATTTCTTACTTTATGCTTTCATAATTGAATTTGCTGAACTTCTGTTGACACGATTCTTAACATTGTTAGTTCTTTTTCTTCTTCTTTTTAATATGATAATAAATTAATAAGATTTTTTATTTTTTATTTTTCCTGATAAGTACAAAAGGTTGAACTTTAGTGTGATGGCAAGTGCCTTTCACCCAAAGCATGATGTCATGAGTCCGGGAATCAGTCTCTCCACAAACAAAAACAAAAAATTATAGAAAGAGATTTTACTTTTGGCTCTGTATCAGAGAGTCCTAAACGTAATAATTAATATATATATTGAAAAGAAATTGCTGCAGAACCAGAAACTATAAAAATGTTATTACTTTTCCTAATAAACATGTCTAGGAGACAGCTCAACTTAATTACAGTTCCTGTAAAAAAATCGATCTACAATTTCCAGAGTCTCACAAGATACAAAATTTGAAATGAAATAAAAAAAAAAACAAAAACCTCAACTCAACATAGTTCAATATTCACTCTCTGGTAGCCAAACAGAGAGAGAGAGAGAGAGAGAGAGAGAGAAGAACTATTTTATTTAATAAAAATAAATAAAAGAAAAAACATTTCCTTCATATTATTACCTCTAGTTTTTGGTGATGGTAAAGAAGCAGAGAACTAAGTCAAAACGCGAGAGAAATTAACGGATCAGAAAAAAAAAAGATGAAAACAAAATAAATGGAAGGAATTGAGCCTCTGAAACGTAACCATGCATGCAAATATATATATTTATAATAATGATTTCTAATTAACATTCTGAATGGGAATTAGAGCTAAAGAAACACACAGAGAGAAAGAGAGAACCTGAATACAAAGAGGCCTTGTGTTGTGTAGTCTTATCTGCTTCTTGTCCTTCTCTCTCTCTCTCTCTTTCTTTCTTTCTTTCTTTCTCTCTAACAGGGTGTGGGTGTGGGTGTGAGAGTTATCTCTGAGCTCACATGCCAAAGATTACGTTCGCTTTTTATAGCAAGTTACAGATACAGCCACACTCTCTCTCTCGGAGTACCCCCAAAAGCTCTTTCTGTTGCCTATATTAATAACTCAAAAAGCTTTTCTTGACGTGGCTCTCCCTTGTCATCTCTCTTTTCTTACTTAGATATTTCTTCTTTCTTTTTTCTTTTCTTTTTTTTCTCTTCTTTTTGACAAATTACACCCATGCGTTCGTCGACTCAATGAGCCAAACAGTTACTATTTGATTTATTTTTTAAAAAAAAATACTAATTCCTATTTTACCATCATTTTAAAAACCGGACCGGAGTAAAACCAAATTTGCCTCCGATTTTCGGTTTTGGGCATTTTTACTATACCGGATTGATACACGATTCCTGACTGAACTGACTGGTCTAATCCAGTCCGGTTCTTAAAACCATGTATTTTACTATACGTTTCTCAATCAAATTCAAAACTAGTAGGTAACTCAACAATGGAGGAGAAAGTTTTAATTTTTTTTTCCTTAGTTTAAATATAAAATTTGATAATTATGATATTTGTTACGGTGATATTATATCATATATTATATAATTAAAGTTCGGTTAGAAACCGCAATTGTGTTAAGTGGATATTCTCACTAATTAGTAAATTAATTATATTTTTTTGTTAGAATGTATTTTCTCAATTAAGAGATAATATTTAACAACAATTTAATTTAGGTAAAATTTTATTATTTCAATTTCAACAAATTAGGCTTAGAAGTCATGGTGCAACAAATTTAAATTCTATTTAAATTAAAAGTTTATTATAAAAAATTTCTACAAGGTATTCTCTACCCATAATTTTTTTTTTTTTTTTTTGGTTTCTTTGATCTACTTGTTTTATTTCCTTTCATTAGTTGGTTTTTATAATATTTTGTGTTTAAGGAAAAATAACTTGACCATCATCAATTTTTAAATAAACCAGTGAAAGTCTCGTGCGTTATTATTACATAATTTTAGAACTTGTTTCTAACTAAATGAATGATTATTATGATATAAAATGCATAATTTTGTATATTTATCCTTAGATATAATATCTTTAATTAAAATTATCAATAATTTTTTTTATAATTCCTTATTTATTAATGAAAAGGTTATTTGAACTCAAGCAATTAAATCTTTTCTAATACTTGCACAAATAATGTTATACTAAAATAATTTATTCCAAACTTAAGATTAAAAAATCATTGCATTTGTACACCTAAAAGAAATTTCATTTTAAGTCTTATTTTGATATTAAATCATCTGTTTTAGTGTTGATTTTATTCAAATGGTTAACGCCCTAACTTATACAATTTGAGTAATGTCTCTAATTATATTGTACTTTAACCTTTAAGAACACATATATTAATATTACACATGAAAAACAATCCAAATTTCCAAAATTTTTATTTAAAAAAATGAAAAAAATAATTTAAATAAAGATAAACTTACAAATGAATTTGGACTGATGAATTTAATTTAGCCAAATATTATCTATGATCTAAAAAGATATAAAAAGAATTCTTAATTGAATTTAGTTAGACTTTCAATGAAATATGGGAGGAATTCCGCATACTAAGAAATCAACACAAATAGAATTTTAAAATATAAAAATAGATAATATATTAATAAAGTCTTAACAATCAATTAGTAAAAGTAACTGTGGGGATAAAAGAACTGAGTAGGATTATTGGGCCATGGGCCATGCCTGAGGATGCTAAGGAACCTGAGGATAATTAGACAATAAGATAAGCATGTGGGTTAATGGGTTGAGGACGAGGACAAATAGCGACGAACAAGTGGAGGGGTGGAGTTTGGCCGCCTAGAGAATACCATGCAAGAGGCAACCATGTTTTTGAGGATAAGTTTCAGATAAATGAGTCAATAGTGAACTAAAAAATATTTGAAAAGAAAACTGCTACCACCACATTAAATGTTCTGCACTTAATCCACTGGCCGCATTTATGTGAAAATGATGCCAAAACAGGGATATTTAGTCTTACAACTACATCTAAAGCTTCTAGGAGGGTTCTGATGAGACAAGCATCCAAGAGATCATCTACATGATCAACAAGTGGAAGGCTAGGATGAAGGTAGAGGGGAAGACTATATAAGAGGAGAGCCTCCATGAAAGAGAGGGCATTTGGTCTGCAGAAAAGAAAAGAAAGAACTCTTTGTTCTTAGAAAAAATTGGAATAAAGATAAGAACTTATCTTCCTTGGATTTGACCGAGGAGGGTTTTTCTCTTCAAATTATACTTCTTAATCATTCTAACACTAAATCAATCTACTATGGCTTACAGTTGATTCATTAAGTCTTCACTTGTAAATTCCACTCTCTAACAAATTTATTACAAATTTATTGTTGTGGGCTTATTGGGCCATCACTCACTTATCTTGGGCTGAAGGTCAATTTTAGTCTTTACAGTAACTTTGAATCAAATTTTTCGTAGTGATAGTCAATTGAAAAATTCAAAACACTTTCATACTAAATACAAGGGAAGGAGCCAAGATTTCAAATTAGGGGGGAAGAATAAATAATAAAAAAAAAAAGAAAAAAAAAGATGCTAATAATTGGTTGTCAATTTTTTATTTTATTTTCTTTTTGTAATAAATTTTTGTTAAATTTTTAGAGCTAATCATCCGTGGATTGTGCTTGTTTGGGATGATATGTGGTTGTTCGAGCTAATTTGTGATGCTATTGGGGTTGATCTATGGAGTTGTTTGGGCTGATTTGGGGAGAGGGGGCAAGATTTTGGAGGGAGGGAGGCCAAGTTTTATTTTAATATATCTACAATGTTGGGAGGCCAGAGTCCCTTTGAGGATGAAGCCTAATGTGGCTTCGTCCCTACCCATAGATGTGTTCATCATACATGTTGTGAGAGGAGATGTAGTATCTTGTACATCGGTTGATGCAACAATGTCTAAAAAATAACTCACAACATGTGAATGAAGTCTCTGAGTATATGGTCTCCACTAACTGTGAGACATTGTTTGCTTGCAACCGATGTAAGATAAATTTTCCTCATCGAACTACCATGAGATAAACCAAGAGAGAAAAGGAAAGCAAAAACTTTTTTCTTTCAGATCTGTATGGTCGTTATCATTTCAGGCTTTGTCCTGCTCCTGATGTAGCTCCTTTTGTTTCCTAGTTGAATACATTCTCCAATTTACCAAAAAAAAAACCCCAAGAGAGGTTCATGGGATTAGGCATTCATTTACTAAGAAGGAATTGTAGGCTTGTTGCACTTGCAATAAGTTCACTAACTAGTTTCTGCTCAAAAAGATCATACACCTTTTCCCCATTCATTTTTTAGCAAAAAATTCAGTTTTCATATCAGGCGAAAACAGAAAATCTTTATTTTTTTTGCAAATTAATCTTTTGAGATTGTCTTCAACTATGTTCTTTTTAAAAATGAACTATACATCCCATACGTTCTTATTTTTCGTTTTTTTTTTTTTTTTTCTTTTCCCCAAATTTACTTTTTTTTAATGACACTAGCGTACTTAGAGCATCCACAGCAGCTGTGGCATAATTTATGCCATTTTGCCACACCAAAGACCTACTTTATTATTTTACCACATCATTTTACAACATCCCATTTATCAAAAGTTTTATCATTCAATTCTATACATTAAAATAATATTTACTACACATTAAAATAATATAAACAACACAATAAAATAATATATCTAACACAGTAAATAACGACCACAACACTGCTGCCTCCGCCACCACCACCACCACCACCACCATCGTGGCAGCCATAATCCATTGCAAAACAAAAAACTGAAAACAAAGCCACCACCATAACCACCGTCGTTAACAACCCACCACAAAACCCATTAAAACCTAGAAAACACAGAAAACCCATTAACCAAACCCAAAAAACACAGCAACTCAAACCCAGAAAACACAACCAGAACCCACTAGACCGGCAACCCAAACCCACGAAACTACTAGCACCGCCAACCCAAAGCCACGAATCCACTTGCACCGGCAACCAAAACCCATTAGCACTGGCAACCCATGATTCCGATCTCACCTCAACGTCGATGCCCACGTCAATTCTGATCCCATAATCGTGACGAACACTCCGGCGGCAGACCTCGCCCTCACGAACCTCGCTTATTGCTCGCACGCCGATCTTCATGGCTTCGCCGTCCCTGGCACCAAGCTCTACCTCGCCTCCATCGCCGATTCCTTTGTTCTTTCTAGGTTTTGTTTTAAATTGGGAATTGGATTTGAGGATTTTTGGGTTTGATTTTTGGATTTGAAGAAAGAAGATTTTTGGGTTTGATTTGAGGAACGAACACCGGTTTAGGAGAGAGAGACAGATTGTGAGGAGAGGAAAGAACACCGGTTGGGGAGAGAAAAAATCAATTAAAAAAGTGAGACGAGAGAGAAAAGACGAATAAAAAAATAATAAATTTATACCACATTTCGTCCATACGGTGGCAAATATGTGAGGTTACTGTTCAGTGTTGCATAATTTATGAAATTTGGAACATTTGATAAATGAGGTTTTTTGGTGTTTGATGTGGCAAATGTGCCAAATATTTGACATTTGGCACATTTACCACGTCTAGTGTGGATGCTCTTACAATCTTTATTAAATTAGCCTTACAAAATGTTGCATTAATTTTTAGACAAAATATAATTAGGAAATTTATCTAATATGTGGTTTACTTGATACCAATAAAAATCATTACAATGTCAATTTGTATGTTATTTTATAGTAAAATCCATAATAATTTTAACATTTTCCCTTTCTTTTCAGTAAACAATATCACAATCTAGAAAAGTAAACAACCTTTTTCTATTACGCTATAATTTTCCAACCTCTTGATTTTGACTTTCCAATAATTTTGTTATAAGATATTTTTGGCTCTTTAATGTCTTTTTTACCTTGTCTACTTTTTAAAATGACAAGAAAGAGTACACTTCCAAGTCGTTTTCCTTCAGCGTACAATTGGCTGAACCTCTGCCCTGATTTGGGAATAAGATCTACTTTGAATAATAATTATATAAAAAAAAAGGATCAATTCTTCCATATTCTCGAGTTACATTACCTTCTTTTTTCTAAGTTTTCCTTTCTATTCTTTATTTATTTATTTTTTGCTGAATGCCTTTCCATTCTTTGAATGAACCTTTTCGATTCTCAAAAAAAATAAAAAAAGTGAATCTTTTCATAAAACCAAAAGGTATTTTACTCTTTTCTCTGCCGCTTTTCATTTCTTAACAATTTTATAGCTGCTTCTAAGGTTCCTCTTTATTTACAAGAAAAATGTATAATTTATTATTATTTTTTGTTAAATTACAAAATATATCCTCTAATTTTGATGCTTTTGATTCAGTCTCTTTAAGTTTATTTTTTTAAAATTGCAATTTTAACACAACTGCTCAAGGGTAAAAAATACATGCTTCGTTTATTTGAGCTATTGATTTGTTGCTAAAACATCAGCACATCTATTTACTTTATAATAAATATATCGTACCTTCACTTTTCACACTTTATTTAAAATATTCCCACAATCTTATATATATGTGTGTGTGTGAGAAAATGCATTTACTTATGGTTGTTATTTTTCAAGTTTCAATAAATTTAAAACATACATGTTCACAATTTTAGTTTATTTAAAATTTTAAATTTATACCATCGCGTCAAGGGTGCGTGGTGGTTACTCCACAAGTATAAGTGCTTATGGGGTGTGGGAGGTAAGGACTAGGGTTTAGATTTTCAGGAAGAAACTTTACATATATATACACTTAGATTAGGTTAGAGTAGCATTACTATCTTGTATCAATTTTTTTTTTAATTCATTTATGGATTTGATTAAACTCTTTGATTCTCCAAATAACCTTTTCAAAGTGAACCCTGAATCTTAATTTTATTTGTTTGAATTGTTTACATTTATTATTTTTCTAAACAATTTCTTTATCTTTCCCCACCCCAACTTTAAAATTTTAAGAAAAAAATAACCGCTTTTAGCCCCTATTCACCATTTTCTCTCATCATCATTTTGACCGTTCAATTTTTTATTCATAAAAACTTGCTGCCACTTCACAAACAATATTTTCACTCCTAAATTTAATATATTAGGTATTTTTTTTTTAAAAAAAAGTTCTCTCTCTCTCTCCCTCTCCCTCTCCCTCTCCCTCTCCCTCTCCCTCTCCCTCTCTCATTTATTTTGTGTTATGAAAATCAACACTTTCTAATCTAAAGTATTAGTAATTGAGTTATCAATCATGTTCTTTCTAGTTAAGAGTAAAGAAAAGGTAATAGATCACCACTTCACACCCTTAGTGCAATGGTCACTCCACAAGTATAAGTGCTTGTGGGGTGCGAGGGGTAAGGGTCAGAGTTCAAATCTCCAAGAGGGAGTTTCATACACATATACACTTAGATTAGGCTAGAGCAGAATTTTTATCTTATATAAAAAAAAAAAAAAAAAAAAAAATTAAAAAAAAAAAAAAAAAAGATAAGAAAAGGTAATTTATCTTCTCATCAGTTAAATGATGCTTCCAGTTTCCCCACTTGATATTAATTATTTGATAGGATGACAAGAACAGGACATCGTGAATTTTCTAAAGAGACAACCACAATGAGTTGTGGTCCTTAATAAGGCATGTTTGCAGGTTAATAGATCTTGCTATTTCCCGGTGAGAAAGGACATAAATCATGGTTGCTTTCGAAAGCAACGCAGATATTTTGGTCCCCATCCAAAATATCAATGAATCACAACATTATGAAAATCATCAACACCCTTCATTCCTTAGATGTAAATTCGGTTCTCATCTTTTGGTATTAGAAATAATGTTAAAGATGAAAAGAACTTGACAGTTGACAATTATTTCGGAAGTTCAATTCTAGTGGACACGAACTTGCTAAAACTTGACGGGTACAAATCATTGCAGAGCCAGAGGAAAGGAAGAAGGAAATGGGTTGGTGAGATTTCCAGTAAAACCTAGCGAGTCTGGCCATCACATTCTCTTCGAGCATTTAGACTCGGCCCAGCTAATTTTGGTCTCAGAGCACACCCTCACTTTAATTTGTCTGTCATAATATTGGTAGTCCAAAATGGAATCACCAAATGTTGTCTTGTGGTGTAAGGTGTGCCTCAATTTGTGTCAAAATCAACCCTTATCAATCCAAGGCCAACCAAGCCCGAACCGTACCCACTCCCACAAAACAGAGGATTGGAAAGATAAAAAAAAGCCCAACCAAAGCCCAAAACGATGTTTCGTAAAGAAAAATATATATCGCATGAATCTAGATAATGCGGTTCTCACTCTTGAGACTCACCCACCCAATATGAGAGGAAGGATTTATAAGATAATTATTGTTCACCAAGGGGGGAAAGAATGGAAAATGAAAAATATGGTGAAAAATGGATGGCCTTTAGCTTGACCAGTCATCAATATCCAGTTAGATTAGTTTTTGTTTTTATTTTTTATTATAATACCGGGTCTCTTTCAAATCCAATGTGTCCCTACAGTTCAGAAAGAATGCCCCTACGCATAAAAGTACTTTGCAATTCCTATAATGCACAATGTTCATCCGGACTTTCTGAACCAACATTTGTGTAGAGTTTGTATTTCACAGAAACAATAATATACAAAACTGAATAGCAATTACAATTGCAAACAGTGACATTCTTTCCTTGTCAATTCCAAATTCAGTATGACTTAAATAATAGCCAATGTACAACAGATTCCAAAGGTCCACACGGATCGATTTATGAAGGTGAAACACTTGACCTGAGAATGCTCTGACCAAGATAAATCTTCAGCCTTTTCACTTCATCTGGTCTTAAGCTGGTATATTGTGAGATAAAACGAGGAACATGCTGGTAGATGTTGATACGTGAAGCCAAAATTTACCTTACAGAAATATACAAAGATGTAAGGGTGAGCTGTGGCCAATCTGGAGGATGAGTTCACTAACACGGCGACAATATCAATGGCTTGAAGATGAATCACCAACTCCATTTTCCACTCAGCAGTAAGAAGGATATGTAATAATTGTTATCAAGAACCTGTCTGCAGCGGTAGATAAGACTCTTGCTTGCCTCTAATAAAAACTTTAAGTTCTGTTGGTGCAACGACCAATTTCAACCACTCTTGTAGTTCTTCACCTTCTACTTTCTCTTTCCCTGGACAAAAAACACTATTTATTTGGGATAAACTGAATCATTTCATTCATAAAACAAACACCAGCACATGAACATTCAAACCTAACACATCTGAGATGACAATAGCAAGATTGAGCTGATTACAACAAAAGGAACTCCTAATACTAACTGCCAGTTAAGCAGTAGCATTAGCATGAGCAGTAGAATTACATGCTCTGCTAACCCAGCAGAATCTGCAAGTAAGAATTAACTCACTAAGCTCAAAGATATTAACAATCATCGTTTGGATAGCCCAATCAGCTTGGGCCCAACTAGAATCCAGACAAACAAAGTAATATGATATAATGAGCACTATCATACATCTCAAGCTCATAACACTTTATATCTGGATGTATCCTGTTGACTCACGAGACAGTCCCTGAACTCGGAAGGAATGGCCACAAGTTAAGGTGGCAGAATCTAAAGTTTTTATTTTCACACATCAATTTTTTGGAAGGTAGAGAGTTTTGCACAAGTTTCTAGTCTTCTGAGTTTGTTTTCTTTTCTTACAGTCCGTTTGGTTTGATGGAAAACATTTTTAAAAAACATTTGTCAAATTTTCTCATATTTTAAACTGCAGAAAACTATGGTCAAGCCTGGTCAATGGAAAACAATTGGTTTTGGGTGGAAAACATTTCCATTTTCCGCCCTTAAAACCAAAGCTGCCACAGTGCCAAACCCAAAAACTTTCATGTTGTGAACAAAAGTTTTGGTCCATATAACCATTTGAAATAACAAGAAAAAAATAATGATTTTCCATGCAAACCAAAAAGCAGAAAATGTTTTCCAACTCATTTTCAGGGTTGCAACCAGACAGAGGAAAACTAGTCAATTTTCCCAAAAATGCTATCCAAAAAACAATTCAATTTCTAGAAAAGCTTTTCAATTTAAACAAATGGAGTGTTAGAGTTTATGCTAATCTATATGGTGTTTATTAGGTTTCTGTAGTCCATACCAGTGAAATAGGGTCTAATATGGTTCCCATATTGCTTGCTTTTGTTTTTAGAAAAGTTTTCCTTGACATGTAAATTTTTTAGACTCAGTAAAAAGGTTCATGGTATCAACAAGATATAAAGAGAGTTTTGCATGTTTTATTTGATCGAGGAACCATGCTTTCTTCCTTTCCTAATTCTTAAATTCCATTATGATTCTAATTTTCCTTCTCTCTTTAATTATCTGCTCTGCTACATTCTTTAATAGATCTATAAAATGACCTAGTTTATTTATTCCAAGCAAATTAGCTTTCATAATCATAAATATCTTGCAACCATATTTTTGTCACAAGACAGACACAGAACTTAAGATTCTCCATTTCATGTAAATATCTAGCAATTTGTGTGATCAGCTGAGTTATTAGTGCATAAAATATTACCAAGGAAGTAGTAAACTGTATTAAAAATTACACATGCAGGCATGGCACATCTACACGTGCGCGCGCACACACATTATCAGAATCTAAAGGTGGCGAAGCATCACCTTCCAAATGGGCACCAAGCCCCTCTAAGACAGTAGGATTAGCACGCACAACAGAAAGTGCAACATCCAAAGCAGATTGCAACAATGCTTTCACCTCTCCTTGAACAAGATCGACAAGGTGCCCCTGCTAATGTGATCATTCTATATCAGTATCTCAGAAAATATAATAGAATAAACTATAAAGAGACAGTAAAATTCACAGGACCTGATCCCTTCCCCAAGGAACACCTCCCCCAGACTCATCCATTCCTCCATTGGAAAGTGTGGCTATAGAAACTGGGCCTATGGTCTGATTAAGACCATATTCAGCTACTGCCTTGTATGCCATGTCAGTTGCTCGTCGTATATCATCAAGTGCACCAGTTGACACACGACCTGAATAAACCACTTCTTCGGCTGCTCGTCCTCCAAGAAGAGTAACCAAGCGGCCTCGTAACTCATCAATGAACAGCAAATATCTATCTTCAGTTGTTGGAGGGGTGTAAGTAAATCCCAATGCCCCTCCTGACCTTGGCAATATGCTTAACTTCTGATTGCACAAGAAAATTTAGTTATTAGTTAATTACTATATCATCTATGTCATGTAGACATCAATAACTGGGTCAGGGCAGTAACATTTCATAGGATGTGCTCGATTCTGATTTATAATTTCTTGCAAAATATTACTAGCACTTTATTTATTTATTTTTCGCTTCATTTGTACGTAATTAAAATCTACCTTATTTTATAAATAACATCTGTGCCCAGTACATTAAAAAAAAGAATAAAATATTAAACTGTTCACCAAAAGAACAGGATGCAATCCATAAAACATAAATGAAGAAAGACACATCCCCTGTATGTACTAATATTGGTAAAAATGATATCTGGAATTAAGTCCAGTGTACTACAAGTAAAATGCAAAAAACACAAATGCTGATACATATCATGGTTCGAATAGCCAGTGTGTCCTATCTTCCAATTTGAAAACAAGAAGAATAGAAAGCAGAAACTAAAAGTATTCAAAAAAAACCATTCCTGCGATTTACCTCAACACGTGGCTGTCCAGGAAGAAGATTTGCAACGGCAGTACCTACAACTGCATGGCCAGCTTCATGCCGTGCAACCACACCTTTCTCACTTCCTTGCAACTTAGCAGTCTTCTTCTCTATGCCCTACACCATGAGATTAGGTTTAGTTTCTCTATTAGTTAACACAGGTATTAAAGTATAATTATCATATTAATAGATTTCAATTATGATTTCTATGTTGCAACTGAATATAATATACCTTCGCCTGAGAAGAGGGGGGGGGGGGGGGAGGACTTGTTTTACATATTTTAGTTGAGTTTATTATTGCGTTTAACTTATTATTACTCTCTAAGACAAGTCCCCCGCTCTAAGTTGCACTTATTTTGCCAACCAACATCAAAGTGCCATCTGAGACAAAGCTCATTGGCACTTTTCTCATGACACACATTATCAACTATGGAAAACCAGATCAACAAAGTCACAAAGAGAAGAAGTGCCAATGAGCTCTGTCTCAGAATGGCAATTTGATGCAGGACAATAGGCTCTAAGATGGAGTCTTATGTTTGGGAAACAAATGAAGAAAAACAAGGTATAGGACCTAAGAATTGGCACCTAGTGTTTGCTTGGAATCGGCACCAAGTAATAAAATAAAAAACAGATAGAACCTAGGAATTAACACCCAAGGCATGGACTTAGCACCAAGCTTGATAGGAACACATGAATCACAATTGAGCTTGCTTGGAATCAGCACCAAGAAAATATTATAGATCCCTCCTCTCACATGAATAGTGGGTCCTACTATGAATTTAATTAGTGGGATCCACTATTATGCGAGAGGAGCGAGTACCACAGTATTGTACCCTTGGAGTATTGGATAGTTACTCCTTGTTTGTGTTCAAAACCCACATGTTTGTGTGTAACTTACCATTTAAAAAAATAAAAAATCACAGAGAAAAGTCCTAATGTCAAGACCTGACTTGGAACTAAGGGGGGAGAGAAAAGGCGAAATCATAATAAGCTGTTAAGAATCTACATAACAATTCAGGTTACGAAAAGGAAAACAGATAAACATTATTGAAGAGTAAGCACAACAAAGAAAGAAACATTCTCTCTCTCTCTCTCTCCCCCCCTAACATACATACATACACATTGACAGAGACTTACGGCTATTGATCTTTCCACTGCTTGAATAAAATCAACTTTCTCCACAACAACTTTTCTCTGTCTTCCAGCCAACAAAGCAGCTTCATTTACTAAGTTCGCAAGATCAGCCCTGAACAAAAATTTTAAAATGAAGATTCATTCCAATGTTTTCTGCAATTAGGATTTTGGAAAAAAGGAAGATGCAGCTTCTAAATGGACTGGAGAAAGGAGGGCAATTACCCAGTAAAACCAGTAGTCATAGAAGCAATGTCACCAAAGTCAACGTCCTCCGCTAGAGGAAGTTCTTTCTTGGAAACATGTACTTTTAATATGGCTTCTCTTCCAGATTTATCGGGTGCTTCCACCTACAAAAAGAAAAGGGACACAACATGAGCATTATTACTGAGACAACTGCTAAGCAGAAAATGCTTTGATGTCGGATTTCAACATTCATAGAGATGGCAGAACTAGAATACAAACCGTAACCACACGATCAAATCTCCCTGGTCGGCGAAGTGCTGGGTCTAGGACATCTGAGCGATTAGTTGCTCCAAGAACGATCACAGCAGAGTTGCTGTCAAACCCATCCATCTCCTGCATGCAATTTCACAAACACCAACTGACCAGCATCAGTACAACCACGACAAAATGTTCCAGAGACTGAAAGCTATGTCTAAGGAGGCTCACAGTGAGCAACTGATTCAAGGTCTGCTCTCGCTCATCATTGCTAACAATACGATATTTACCATCACGACTTTTTGCTACAGCATCAATCTGCATAAAAAGAAAAAATGTGACTGATCATGTATTACCTTCAGAGATTAAACAAAATTAATGACCACACTAAGAGAATCCCAGATTCTAACCTCGTCAATAAATATTATTGATGGTGCTTCCTTCTTTGCCCTTGCAAATAGATCTCTCACACGGGAGGCACCCATGCCAACATACAACTCAACAAACTCACTAGCGGAACAACTTATAAAGGGCACTTCAGCTTCCCCAGCCACAGCCTTTGCTAGAAGAGTCTTACCTGTCCCAGGAAGACCCACCTGTAAGATAAACAGAGCCTTACTAAATACACTTCAAACTTATTTCAACAGGTAAGACACTGGCATCTGCTATATATTCCCCACTATAACATTACATAAACTACCAACATACACTGACATACAAACAGCAGATGAGAACCATTCAAGGGTAAAACTAAGGAAATCTCCATATTAAAGAGAAATATAGCCAGTCTTACATCCACTACATTGCAAATTAGATATCAAAAGGGTCTGTAGTTTGCACGGCACCAATAAATAATGTAACTTCGGGTGTAGGAGATCTCAAGGAGAGAGAATTAGAATAGTGGCTCCAGCTTGCAGTTGATTATGAATTGCCAATGATTTTTTTTTTTTTTTTGGGTAAGCAATAGAAATTTATTACCAAAGATTTGCTAGTAGACAATCATGACTTCAAAATTTCAGGTTCATAATCAGGTCAGTTACGTTCATCATTGATCTCTGGATAAAACTTACCAGGAGAACACCCCTAGGAGGACGAGCACCAAGTCGTACATACCTATCTGGATTCCGAAGAAATTCCTGGACAATAAACATCAGCAAAAATAAATGAAAGAAATAAAAGTTGACAAATGCCCTGGGAAGATTATTATTTTACAAAAAAAAATTAATAAATGAGCAGGAAGCCTTAGGATTTTCTAGTCCCTAGAAATATTGACAAAATAATAATCCGAGCAGTGTCTAGCATACCACAATTTCTTCTAGCTCCTCCTTGGCCTCATCAACACCAGCAACATCAGCAAAGGTGATTGCTTCACCTTGTTCAGATGCTTTTGCACCACTAGAACCCCCAGATTTGCGGTTCCTAATCTGACCAGCTGTATGCTGCTCACAAACATATATTCACTGAGGACCATGTATCATTAGTTGCAACTATCAAGGTACACGAAAAAAGAAGCATGCCGGTTCATACCTGAGAAAAGCTCACAGGAAACCGGTGAAGAAGCCCTGCAAGCACAGCAACATAAAACAAAGCTATCTGCAAATAACACTACAAAGTCAAGATACAAAACTTCATTCTCAGACAACACATATTGCAGATTCAAAAGAAAACTTCAATAAATTTTCTTTTCAGTTTTGCATTCAACCATTTAGAATTTAATCTGACATATATAAAAGAATAACTACTTTGTTTATAGTTTCTTTATGCAGGTTTACATATTACGTATGACCAGGAAATTTTAGGATGAATTCATTATTTGGAAATATTAAAATCTTTGTCAACTAATTTTCTCTAAACTTCTCATGTTACATAAAGCATGTCATCTTTATGATTCTGGATAATTTACAACATCATTTCATCTAAAAAATTAACATTTGGAGGATTTCCCTTTTTCTTAATTTACATTTTTTTTTTCTGAAAAGGAAAAATCTGTAGTATGTTAATTACGAAAAATTGTATCACATAAATCACAATAGACAACCAGTAGCAGACATACCATCAATATAGATAGTTTAGGAATGAAGAACTATTTCCTAGAAAAATTGTAGTCACCAAAAAGAACGTCACACTTAAGCTCTATAGTGGCCCCTAATAGCTTAGGCCATTCAGCAAAAAGATTGCCTATACCTTAGGTAATCATGTACAAGCCATTGGAGCAAAAATGGCAATTAACTTTCAGGCCTTTCTTGCATGTCAATATTTGTTGACACAGATGCAAAAGTGAGATGAAACAAAGTATATAATTCTACACTTAGTAAATAATCTAGGACTGCATTTTTTTCTAATAAGAAAATATTACGAGATTCCATTGCCAGGACTCAAAGCCAGGTCTCATAGTTGAGAGAGGACTGTATTAAAAAAAGAAAAAAAAAAAAAAAAAAAGAAAGAAAGAATGGATAAACAAAATAATTTGATACCTGCCATATTTAGTATCTAGTCAATCTTGCAATCTATATAAAGCCATCTTAATTTATTATAGGGTCAAAGCATAGATCAGAGTTTCAGCATGAAAAACTGGTTGTACTGATTATCATTTAGTCAACGCAAAAACTTCCAAAGCAAGGACAGAGAATTCACAATAATCTTAAGTATTCAATGCAAAAAAGCATGATTCTGGAAAAGAGATCAGTTACAGTATTAAGTAGTTGCCTAGCTGTTATAGGGTTCACTGTTGACCTTATCTTCCATATCAACATATGGAAAATTATTGATATGTAGTTCTAGTTCTTGTTCACCATAAAAAATTAGCATTCAAACTTCATCAAATCTAGGTGAACAAAAAAGATTGGAGTTTCTGGTGCTTGAAACCTTTGATAAGTATTTCTATTCTTCATCAATTTGCTGCCCATCTTACATTAGTACATTACATAATCAATGCATTAGTTTAATCTTCAGGCACAATGAACTGCTTATAATGACTAATGTTGGGTCATGTCACAAACTTCTAAAGTCAAGACAGCAAATTTATAATCGTTAATACAAAATAAGATTTATCTACCATTAAATAAAGGGAAAAATGCATTATTGGCCCCTAAACTTTAGCCCATGAGTGATTTTACTCCTGAAGTTTAAAGTGACACATTAGGGACTAAAAGCAACCACTTTAAGATTGTTAGAAGTTAAAAGTGATAACTTTTAGTTTGTCATGGTCAAAAGGCGATCACTTTACTAAAAAGTGATGGACTAGCTCACCAACACCAACATTGTATTTTGGCCTTAAAAGCAAGATAACAAAATTACCATTGCAGAATTGAAGAATCCACCGGACCGCTTATCGGGGGAGCCAAACTCCACGGAATTCTCAAGCATTTTCTCATAGGGGGTCTTAATATCGGTGGGGCGAGTGGTGGTGTAAACAACCCTCTTGGTGGGCGCCACAGTCCTGAGCAAAGACTCAGATTCCTGCAACTTAATACTACTGCTACCACTACTACTACTAGTTTCAATGTCCTGAGCTGGAATTGAAGTTGCAGGGTCAGACTTCAACTTGAACATAATGTGAACCCCATCAACCTCAACCTTGTGAACCTGATTGCCATTAATCTTACTCAAAAACTCACTGTACGGCACACTGACAAAAGTGGTGGGCGTCCGGGGCTCCGAACCCGGCAACGGAATTCCGGGCCGGAGCAACCGCATAACGAAAATCACAATCCCTAATTGCAAGAGCAAAACCCCAATTTCCTGAGCTTGAACTATGGGTTGCCACTGCCACTTATTGCCTTTCGAAGACGACGAAGAAGACGAAGAAGAAGAAGACGAAGACGAAGACGACCACCACCACCAATTCCCTTTACCTTGCTTCTCCTTCCGCCGATTCGGGCCCGAATTCGGCGAATTCTTATTGCCACTCTCGCTCTCGCTCTTCCCGCTAGCTGAATCACTGTCCTGGCTACTACTCGCTTGGACTCGAATCCGATTCTTCCTCGCAAAACCTCCCCAAAGATTCAATCTTTCCCAATTCTTCGTCGCATCCGTGCTGAATTGTGGCCCGTAGAGCTTCGTTGGAACTGGGTTTGAGTTTTGGGGGGAAACCCTAGAAGATTGAGCGCGAAGGAAGCTCAATTGGTGGTAATGGAAATGGTAGAGTTTGTGATACGAATTGGAATGGAAACTTTGGTGAGAATGAGACATTGGGCGTAGAAACTCAACCGAGGACATTCTCAAACCCTAAGAAAAGCACAAACAAAAGAAAAAAAAAAACACTAAAATTTCAATTGTTAAATATAGTAATTTGTATGTGTATATGTTGTATGTGTGTATTATATATGAATAATATATATAATATGTATATATGTCGGTTGGTCTGAGGTTTGGGAAATGAGAATTGAGAGGATTAAGATAGAGAGATGAAATGGATGGATATTTCAGGGTCCAATTGTGCTAAGGTCAGACAGAACACAGAGTCAGAAGAGAGACAACAGAGAGATGTAACATGGATTATCAGCCGTTGGATTTATAAGAAGCTGCGGATCCGAACTGTAGACTTTCCGGTTTAAGGGTTTATATATATATATATATATATATATATTATTATAGTGGGGTGCTAATAACTTGTTAATAAATAATTTTAGGAAAATTTTGGTACTAAAAAAATATAAAAATATTTTCAAAAAAAATTGATTTCTTTTTTATGAAAAACTAAATTAGTAATATCATCTGTTAACTTTTTCCTATAGTTTGTTTGGTTATAATTTTAACATTATCCGGGGAATGGTATCATAGTACTAAATTTCCCAAAGTGTTTATTCTTTTTTTTTTTAAATTCAACTTTTTAAGGAAAGCTCCTCTAATTAAAAAAAAAAAAAAAAAAAAAGGCTTTCTAGAGAAAGATAGTTTATGTGTTGTGGGGCACAAGAATTTGAATAAGGTATTTGTACCACGTGTCATATCCATGGCCGAGGAGTTTATTATCGCGCCAAGAAGGTTACACGCTCAGATAGTAGGGCCACATTAGTAGCACATTACTAGAGGAGGTTATACTGTAGAGAAAGAAATTCGAGGAGGGGATTAGCCCTGACATGACTGAAGGAATGATGGCTACCACCATATTTAATGCATCCCACCAAACCTCCTGACTGCATTTATGTGAAGAAGACCCCTTGACAATACTGCATTGGCTGCCCCAAATCACAAAATGTTTGAAAAAATGTCTGATGGGACAAATACTTAAGTAGTAGTCTGGATGATCAACAAATAGAGGACCAAGATCATCTAAAGGGAGTTATATAATGTAAGAGACCCTCCAAGGAGAAGGGATTGGAAAATCTGTAGAGAACACACTGTAATAACAAGAACTGAAATTATATTCAAGTCCAAAAGAACTAAATTCAATAATCATGCTCCTCGGACTTCGCGAGGAAGGATTTTCTTACTTTAAACTTGTCTTTCTTTACTTTCTTAATATCTTTGATCCATTGTGTGCATTACCTGATCCATTGAGGCCTAACTTTTAAGCCCACTCTCTACAAATTTATTGTGTTAGGCTTGAATCCTTCTAACCTTTGGGCTCAAGAACCAAAACCACGCCCTTACATGTGTTATCTTTTTTTTTTTTTTGAAAAGAAGTTTATGTGTTATATTTTAAATAAAAATGTAGTAGTTAAAGTAATAGTAAGTACTAAGTAAGAATATAGAGAATGTTTTATTCTTTAAAGAAAAAAGATTTTAAGACATTAGTACTACCAAAATGGAAAGGAAGAAGGGTAGCATGTAGAATCGTAGATGGGAGATTGCACATGTGTTCGACCACATGTGCTTATGTTTTGAGGTCTACATAGAAACATGTGTTAAATGGAGTGTGATAGGGATTACTAGGGGTGAAATTGGTTCGAGTTGGTCAGTGTTGAAGCCAATTTTTGCATTGAACTGACTTGACTACCGTTGATTTCATTTCCATTTGATCGGGTTTTCTGTGTTTGGGATGCGAGAAACTAAAGCAGGAAGAAAAAGAGAAGAAGACATACCCATTGTAAGAAGACAAACCATGACGGTAACATCTCCACAGAGAAAGTGTGTGTGTGTGTGTGTGTGGAGGTCGGAAAAGAAAATAATAAGATGCTAGGGTTTTTTTAAATTAAAAAATAATAATAATAATAATAATAATAACTCAAAAGGAAGGAGGGAGTAGCATGTAGATGGGATTACTGCTCTATTTGTTTTGTCGGAAAACCTTCTATAAAGATAGTTTTCCACATTTTCCAGTATTTGGTGGCATAAAAAAAATTTGGTCGACAGAAAATAATCTTTAGCCAATAGAAAACTCTAATAAAAATAAGGCTTGTTTTCTATAGGTTGTTTTCAAAAAAAAAAAAAAAAAGGAAAACAATCTCTCTTCCACGCGGCGCATAACTCTTATAAATATTGTCTTCTTCTGGCCTGGGAAACAATATTTTCTTTCGCGCCTTTAGTCTTTCCCATAGTAAGCTCTCTCACTTCTTCTCTTCCCTTTGCTTTTTTATCTCTTCTCACACCCTCATTGACACCCCTCTGGTCTCTTCTCTTCTCATAGATTTCTTTCTCTATCTGTCTCTCTTCTCTTTTTTCCCCTTGTTTCTCTTCCTTTATGTAATACCATTCTATAACAATTTGGCATTTTGGTATTTATCAAACCATTTGTACTAGATTATTTTGCCGGTTAAACTATTTGGTCTATATGACATTTCAAACTATTTAAAATGCAACTTATGGTTATTTTGAATTATGAGAAGTATGGTTGATTTATATATATATATATATATATATATATATATATATTATATACGTTACTAGCTCATATATATGAGCAAGATGAGTGTTTAAGATTGTGGTGGGCCCTTTTGAGATAATGGGCTGGATTGCCTCCTGCCACACTACGGCCTAAAGGTTCTGGGTAGGAGAGTCAAGATCGATCCAGTTGCAACTCACCTTAAAATGACTTGTGCACAAACTAAAACCCCTTTATTGAAACTTTGGTCACAGACCCATGGCAGATGAAACTATTACAAAAAAGTTACGACAGACAAGTATAATATAACAACAATAAAGGATAAGCGCTTACTGTTAGTCAAAACAAGCAAAGAATTCCCAATTAAAGAAAAGAGCAATACAATAATAGAAAATGCATTATAACAAGAAAAGATGATAATAATGAAAGAAAATTTAACACCAATAATCAATAAGATTAAAGGAGAAAATGTTAGTCTGCCATGCTTAGTTGTATTACGGAACTAAAGAACAAAGAGGGAACCAATTCCTCAATGTGGATAACTTCACAGGAAAGTCCTGCTGTAGAAATTACCCACTTTGAGAAGATAGGCCTAAATGACTTATGCCCAAGAAATCCTTAATCCTTAATAGAGGGTAGGCTTTTAGAGGGTGAGAAGGGATTAGTCTATTGGTGCATGCCTGCTATCACACTCTTGCCTACTCTCTATTTTTCTTTCTCCCTATTTTCCTTTTCTAGGTTTTGTTACTTTGCTTTTTCCTCTTTTCTTTTTAGCTCTTGCTCGTGTAATGTTGTTCTTCTGGAGTTGTGGTGATGTAATGTTGTTACTGTGCACGCGGGAGGCTTCTTATATACTGCCTACCGTGATTGGTTTTTACCATTTTACCTCTTAACCACTTTTGTCTGAGTGTGGGTGTCCTTCCAAACCACCCACTAGTCTGTCAGTTGCCCAACCTCCACCACTTACCTGTGTTGGCCATGCTACATCTCATTACCAGACAAAGAAAACTATTTTGTTTGCTTGTTCACCGTGGCATTCCCATCCGGATAAGGGTGGGCATTCTCTTTCACTATCCCTCATGGCATGCACCTAGTGATTCCAACTCATCTTTCCCTCTTTTGGTGGTATGTCATCCCAACAGGACATTTCCCTTAAAAGAGTTTGAGCAGGAACCCTAGAATAGGCTCCTCCTTCTCCCACCACCAGGCCATACCCTTTTTTACCTCTGACCCATGGCCTACCACTCCTGTATTGGTTGAGTATAGGTTGGTGGTGCCTGAGTTTTGTGCGTGCTCCACTTCCATGTGTGTCCAAAGCTTGTCTGCTGCTTATGCGTTTGTAATGGCTTGGAGGCTCGTCTGTGCATTCTGCTACTCATTCTTGACCTCTTGTAGTGTGAACGAGTTTCTGAGCCTTCATTTGTTATGACTTGCTTTTTTCATGGGCTGTACCTTGCTTGATTTTGGGCTTTTCTCTCTTCAACCCATTCTTTGCTCCTTCTGTAGACTTGTTAGCATTTCTACCATGCCATTATGTTCTTCCTACCGTGGTATTGCTTGGTCTATGCTTGCTGGGCCTCTTTCGAGTCTGCTGTATGCTTTCCCTTTTACTTAATTATAGTGGCCTAGTATTATCATTGGGCTTGCATTCATGCTTTTTTGGGCTTTCTTAACCCATTCCATTGCTTACGGGCTTCATTGGCACATTTCTTCCTTTTTGGGCATCCTCGGCCCATTTCCTTTCCTTGGGCATCTTCGGTCTATTCTAATTATGCATTCCCATGGGCTTTTGCTAAGTCTTTTGGGCTTTCCAAGCCCAATTACCATACCCTTCACTTTCAAGGTTTATGGGTTTTCCATCAACCCTTGACTCACTTAATTCATTGCTTCAGGCCTCTTTGCCCATTCTTGCTTGCTTTCTATCTCATATAATGCCCATGAGTTTACTACTTCCTTCTCTGGGCTCCCCTAGGCCCGCTTGCTTCCTTTGAGACCCATTTATTATTTTATAGGCTTATGATCCATTATTCTTGCCATTCAGGCTTAATGATTTTTCCTCCTAATTTACTAACTCTTTTCTTCCCATATTGTTGGGCTTCTTCCTGTTATTAGGTTTTTTTGCCAAAATGAGCATCAACGAAGATAATAAAAGTTGGACAACTAATTTAGATTGTATTTGTTGTCAAAATTTTAATTTGAAACCAAATTCATTCTTGGTTTTTTATTTATTTATATTGATTACATTAGGTAGGTTTACACAATACACATGTTATACACGTTTTAAATTATACAAATAATATTATAAAAATTTGTGCGCGCATACCAAACACCAAAAAATATTCTCAAGCTCATTTTCAGGATTGTTACCAAACACCGAAAAATGATATAGTTTTCCAAAAAGTGTTCTCTAGAAAATGAACAATTTTTCAGAAAATGTTAATGTTGAAACAAACAGAGCGAGTATATGCAGTCGACCACGTGAGTTTATGTTCAAAGGTCTGCATGAGAAACATGTGTGTTAAATGGAGTGAGAGAGGGATTGTTAGGGGTAAAATTGGTTCGGGTTGGTTAGTGTTAAAGGCAATTTTTGCACTTAACCGACTTGACTACAGTCGGTATCAGTTTCATTCGATGGGATTTTTTGTGTTTAGGATGCGAGAAACAAAAGTAAGAAGAAAAAGAGAAGAAGACATACCCATATCAAGAAGACAAACCATGACAGTAACATCTCTTGAGAGAGAGAGAGAGAGGGGGGGGGGGGAATGCATAGCATACCACTAAGTTACTGACTCTAAGTTACATAAATAAATAACTAATATATATATATATATATATAAATTTGGTTTGATTGATGTCAAGGTGAAAAAATCCAGCATTGCCACTGAACAAATATCAAAGAAAATTGCCCAAAACTCGAAAATTTCAATTAATTTTCAGTTTGTTCATTTAGTTAGCTAGTTTTTTTTACACTCCTAGGGATCTCAAATAAATGAATAACGTTATAACACAAGAAAACTCACAACTTTTACCAAAACTTACCTATATGGAGAGTTATGAGTGGTGAAATCCATGGTAACTTACTTAGGCTAATCGGCAATAGACATTTGGCGCTTTTATTTTGGGCTTCAACTGTGCAATAGACCATGTTAGATTGACCTGTCCCATTTCAAAATGGGCCAGGATCAAGATTTATTTATTATATAAAATAAATGATGTCCAAACTCTTGTTCAAACTATTTCACTTCCTTACTACAAGAGATGAGACTAATGATATGATATATGAAACTTAGACTTTTGACTTAGAGACTAATGATATGATATATGAAACTTAGACTTTTGACTTTAGAATATGTCTTTCTAGTCCATTAAACTTACCTTGGGCTCGGGTTGAAAATTTTTATTTGTTTTATTTTATTTTTTATGGTATCGATAGAGAGATTTTATTAATTTCTTTGTAAATTGTTATGTCAATTACTATCTGGGGTTCCATGGGATATCCTCTAAACCAACCCTTATGGCCCTCTACGGTCTACATTACAAGGAAAAAATCAGCTATTTTGTGTGCTACCACTGTGCCAAGTTTCCTAGTATTTTTTCCCACAAACGAGAAGTCAAGCTGAGTTGTGAGTAAAAATCATGTTGAATTTTAACTTTTCGTTTTTCCTGTAAAGATAGACATGGCTTTGGGGGCTTGGCTATATATATAATCTATTTATTTTAGCTTCTAGAATTTAGATTTTTAAAAGTTAGGAAATGACTCAACATGTGTGAAATATGTTATCTAAAGTTGGTAGGAAAAGGGTCAACAGTCTTGCAATTCTGTTGGTACTCTCTGATCTTTCCAACAAAGATGATTAGGTTCAAATGATTTTATGATTAGATGTGATGAGGCCCACTAATCATGCAGAACAAGAAATCTGTGTGGTAATTGTTGATCAGTTCAAATGCTTTTATAATCAGATGTGATGAGCCCCACTAATCATGCAGAACAAGAAATGTGTATGGTAATTGTTGGTCATTGAAAAACCACAAGGTCATGACACTCCACCGATCCCTCATATGCCTGTTTTCTATTTTGTCCTTTTATTATCCCATGAAGACAGGAAGACAAATACTAGGTAAAACTCCGGTATTCAAGGATCTCCAAAAGCTATCAGCTTAACAATATTTTTCCAAAATTGGCTTCTCAATTCCACATTTTTTGGGACCAGAGTTAAGATTTGACTTCTTAATATTTTGTAGGAAAACTGACCTCTCCTTGCCTCTTCATTTGTTTCTCACATTTCCTTCAGTTTTCTATTAAAAAATAATCATTTCCAACTCTGCATTTCTTACCCATAAACCATCTTGTATTTATTGTTTATCTAAATGCAGATATTGCCTTCTCAATGTTAGTCTCATTGTTTTGTACTGTCAAAAATCTGCAAGGGTTGTATGCTGCTTTAGATTAGTTTCTAGAGGTGGGTTTTGAACTATATATATATACAAATTAAAGAAGTAGACATGGGTATAGATGCAAGGGATGTTAAACTTTTTGTATATAGAGTTCTTGAGTTTTCCATGAAGACCAGTTATAGATTTGTACAAAAGCATCCATATGTTTTTGGTGTTTTCTCATTCTTCTTCCTGCTATATATATTTTTGCCTCTCATTTTCATAATTTTGGTCTACTCTTCCCCATTTCTTGTTTTCATTGCTGTTCTTCTTAGAACCAATTGGAGTTCCCATCAATCCCACATTAGAAGTGTCAATGAAGATGAGAAAAGCAGCAATGTAATATTACAGGAGAAGTTTAAGTCTGCTGAGGATGATGTTGTTGTCGATAGAAATGATGGCTCCCACTTACAAAGTCATACAAGTCGACGAAGAAATGTGAAAGAGAAGAACAAAGAATTGGATATTCAAACTGGTAAGAAGGAAGAAAATGAGAACTCAACTGGTAAAATTACCATGGAGGAGAAAGAATTTCATTCTTCTGAACATGGAGAGAGTTCCTTTGCTAACATGTTGGCAGCTGAAGGTATTCAAAATGTTGATGATGAACACCATGCATTGTTAGATTCTGAATCACGGTCGGAGCACATATCAAGTGATGGTGCAGAACAGACTCGTAAATTTGATAACAGTGGCATTGAGTTGGAGGCTGACAACATGGAAGAAGCAGAAGATGATGACGAAGAAGAGGCACAAGAGGATGGGAATAAGGCATTGGAATGGACAGAGGATGATCAGAAAAATCTTATGGATTTGGGGCTATCCGAGTTAGAAAGGAACAGAAGGCTGGAAAGTCTAATTGCAAAACGAAGAGCAAGAAAGTTATTTCGAATGCAGGCTGAGAAAGGTTTGATTGACTTGGACAGTAATCCACAAGGTCAAATTGCTCCAATTGTTGCAAAAAGCAACCCTTTTGATGCCCCAAACATTTTAGAGGAAACTGAAGGCTTACAAATGCCTAGTTCAGCCCCTTCTATTATGTTACCAACAGGAAACCCATTTGACCTCCCCTATGACCCACTTGAAGAAAAGCCCAATCTAATGGAAGGCAGTTTTCACCAAGAATTCATGTCAGATAATCAAAAGGAAATGCTATTCTGCAGGCATAAGAGCTTCCAATTGGGACCTTCTTTTCCAACAGAATCCATGCAAGATCGAAATGGCTCAAAATTCAACCCTCCTTTTGTTTCAGAGAAAGGAACACAGAATTTGGAGGGACCAGGATACTCAAGATTCCAAATGCAGTCAAGTAAGATCAATTTTTCATTTTCTTTTTCCTTCATTTTAAGATCTTAGTTTCTATTCTTATTTCATCTGATGATAAGAATATTGAGGTTACTTCTGCTTCTAAATTTGAATCAATAACCTTTTTCCCTTGCAGAGAAAGGAGAACCTAATCAGCAAACTGAACGACTATTTTCTAAAGATGGTGATGAAAGCATTTTCCCTACTGATTCCACTCCTGATCTTGCAGAAACTGGAGCCCAAGCTCCCACTCAGGTAATAAACTCAGTGGAAATCAATCGTGAAGAGGATAAAATAACTAAAGATAACATGACTGACATCAAAGGAGAAGAGGAAATGGAGGGATCTCATGGTATGGGGTCAATGTATACAAGTGAAGTGCACACTGACATCAAAGGAGAAGAGGAAATGGAGAGATCTCATGGTATGGGGTCAACGTATACAAGTGAAGTGCACATGGAGCCAAATTTAAATGAAAGCAGTAATGACGACTCAGACTCGTCAGCTTCATCTGAAGAAAATGAACAGAACCTCAATGATTACAGAGCTGAATTTTCCAAAAATCCAAAACCACGTCCTTCACCAAATCTTTCACTAAAGTCCATAAGGTGTTTACCACCTAAGCCTGAAAGTGAACCTTTATTTGATACTAGCCCATCAGCAGATGACAAGCACAGAAGGGAGGGCAGTGCATATTTTGCAGATAAGGTCTATTGTCATACTCCAACCCATTCCATAGCTTCTGATTTGCAAGTGGAGTTCTCGGATGGTTCCCCTCCACTGACATTGGATGGAACCAATTCAGCCATTGATGCAGAATCCGAGACATATGATGAGGACATGGAAAAGGAGGCCACTTTTGGCAGCGAAGGAATGTGGGGAGCCTCGTCTGACATATCCGGACTACAGGATTATGAATCAAAATCTAGACATGAAGACAGTCGGAAGGATATTGTAGAAGTAGGAGTTTTGGGAATCAACAAGAATTTTAACGATGACATTATGTCACCCATACGTCCACAACGGGTGGATGATCAAGAATTAACTGATATGAGTTCGTTGTCATCTTCAGCAATTAACATATCTGGAGAGAGTCAAGTTCAGTCAATAAACATCAAACATATGATCCATGATGACATAAAACAAGTAGTGGAAGAAGTTAAGGAACCCAAACCCAAGTCTTCTAATTCTTCAGATTCTCAAATACATGTGGAGAAGTCGATGGCCCATTCCCCTAATGAGGTTTATTCTGAAAAACCAAAGCTCAGTCAGTCATTTTTATGTTATTATAATATATAAGGGTTGGTTTATACAACCAAACAACACAGAATTTTGAAATTTGAGAAGTTCAAAGTTCAATCATTTAATAAATAAAGTTCATACCAATGTAAAAAACTCTCACTTTTGCTGGTTCTGGAAGAGATAAAGGTAGACAGCCTTGACCCCACTTTTTTTTGAAGAGGCTAAATCCTGGAACCTAACCTGTGACTTGACTATTCCGGTGAAAGGCACTTGTCATTGCACCAAGGTCCCACTTTAAACATAAATTATACTAAAATAAAATGTCATATTATGTTGTCAAATCATATTTTTCAAAATTATATTTATATATTATTTCTTTAGGACCAACACTAGGTAATGATCTCTCATTTAAGAAGAAAGAACAGAAATATAAATTATTATACTCACAACTGGACCTTGTGAATCGTAAGCGGGATTTATTTTATCCTCAGGAGATGTCTACAAGGAACGAGAAGACTATTGATGATGCTAATTATGGAGTATCTCAGGCCACAACTGACATGAAAGAATTGAAGATAAATGAAGACATAGATGGTGGATCGCAGCTAGTGATCAAGCAAGAGAATGAAAAGCTTACTGAGAATCAAGCCATATTGGACTCTGTAAAACCAACTGAGGGGAATAAGGACTCAAAGAATATTGAAGATGTTGGTGGAAGTCAAATTAAGCTTACTGAAGATGAGGGCATCATGGACATCTCAAAGCCAATCGAGGCCAATGACAACTTGGATTCAATTCAAGAGGATAAAAATGAACAAAGTATCACAGAAAGTGGAACTTCTGGGTTAAACCAGAATTTTGATGACCCCATTGCATCAGCTGCACAACAAGAGTTGGTGGTTGAAGAGGTCCCTATCGACTCAAGTTCATCCTCGTCTCCAACTTCTGTATTAGCAGGAAAAATCCCTACTGATCAAGCCTCCTCACCAACTTCAGATCAACAGTTACACATAGTCATCTTACAATCTCATTTGGAGGACATTGCAAATACTTATTCATGGGATGAACAACCACCTCTGAATATAACTCCAGCTGCACAACCTGTGGTGGAGAATTTCACCGCTCCCCCATCTAATAACAGTGGTTTCGAAAACTTGATGGTTAGTATTCCTATTGCAATTAATGATTACTTTTGCACACATATTATATCAAGAAAGAAAATCATGATTGAGGCTAATGAAGCTTGGCCATACTCTTAAGTCTACAAAATGGGAAGAATATTTTTGGGCTAATTAATATTATTGTTATTTCATGAATATTACTACATATCTTTATGTGCATATCTGTAGTCAAAAGGATTTCATTTGTTTTGTACCTTTGAATCTCTCTCTCTCATGAACACATATCTATGCTGCCATCTGACATATATGTTTTTGTTGCTTTCATAGTAACAAAAAAAAATCAGGACATGCATAGGAGCAGCAATGCTCATTCAAAATGAGATAGTCTGACTTATAGCGCAATGTCATATTGAACAGGACCCATCTAATCCTCAAGAGAAGCCTGCTGAAGAAACCCACAGTTTTGACGACTTGAATGTACCCAAGGTTAATGAAAAGGAAGGAAAGGAAAATTCAAAGTCTCATCAAACCATTAAAGGTGAATCAGAAATATTGATCAGTCACGAAGGCAGTGCTTCCCTATCAAAACCAGCAGAGGACAGCAGTAATATACATAGAACAATGGTAATGGAAGGAACAATATTTTGTTGGATGTACCTTTTTCCTGAATTAGCAATCAAAATTATAGAGTTGATTCCGTGATTGGACGTGCTACATTTAATTAACTGCTTTTGCGTACTGTTTTTTACTATTGTCTTGATGAGTCAGCTATTACCAGTTAATAAATCTTCATTGTTTTCATATAAATAACACTCACAAACAATTATTTCAGTTTATTTTTTTTAAGCATGCACACAGAAAGATTTTATTTCTTAGAACAGGGATTACAAAATCAAGAGATAGTTAGACTAACATATGCTCCATTTGTAACATCAAACAGGAACCAGGGAAGTTTACTGCAGAAGACAACACTATCTTTAATGTCAATGATCGAGAAGTTAGTGAGAAGAAAGACAAGGAGAATTATAATTCTGTTGGAAAAAGTGAAGATGAATCACAATCCTCAATCAAACAGGAGAGTATTGTGGACTCCCTAAAACCGGACAAGCCAACTAGTTCAAAATTTATAAATGTTGATGAGAAATCTAGAAAGTTGAATGATGTTGAAGCTCTTCATGGTACATCAAAATCACTTGAGGGCATTGAGAATTCAAGAACCAAAGAAGAAACTAAAGATTCAAGAAAACCAAATGAACATGATCACATTTTTCGCCTACCAAAGTCTGCTGATACTACATTCACTCAGGAAACCATAAAAGGATATGAAGTAGTTGGAGGTGAATCTGAAAATTTGACAGATGAAGTAGTAGATTTATCAAAACCTGCTCTTGAAAAAGGATACCCAAAACATCCTGCCACTATTGCAGAAGAGGTTAGTATTTCACCTTATGTTGTTAGAATAATGGTTAATTGATTAAATGCTTTCCTATAAACTTTAGTTTTAGGATAAGTGGCATATGGCTTTTAAGGAAAAAGAGAGAAACAAGAAGAGAAAGACATAGTTTATAACTTAACTATTCCAACACCACAGTTTTAAAAAATTAAAAATAAAAACTTTTACTTTTATTACAATCCTGGGAATAATGAATTACTAATCTTTAAATCTTATAGCATTCACAATTTAACATACACTTACTCTTGGGAAGGTTAATTTTGTGCTAGTTAGTATTATTCTTATTTCATTAATACTATATTTCCTTACGTACAGATTTGTAGTAAAAAAGGATTTTGTTTCTTTTGTACCTTTGAATCTCTCTCTCTCCCTCTCTCTCTCTCTCATGAACATGCATGTCCATGCTCCCATCTGATATATACGTTTTTAATGCTTTCATAGTAAAAAAGAAATCTCAGGATATGCATAGGAGAAGTAATGCTCATCCAAAATTCGTTAGTCTGACTTATAGTGCAACCTGATATTAAACAGGACTCATCTAATACTCCAGAGAAGTCTGCTGTAGAAACCCAAAGTTTTGACAACTTAAATGTACCCATGGTTAATGACGAGGATGGAAGGGAAATTTCAAAGTCTTATCAAGCCATTAAAGGTGAATCAGAAACATTGATCAGTCATGAAGGCAGTGCTCACCTGTCAAAACCAGCAGAGGACATTGATAATATACTTGGAATCAAGGTACTGGAAGGAACAATATTTTATTGGATGTATCTTTCCTTAATTAGCTATGAAATTTCTATAGTTAGTATGTATTTTTTTTCTTTAGTGAACATGCTACATTTAACTAACTACCATTGTGTATTATTTTTAACTGGTGTCTTAATGTGTAAGTCATTACCAATTAACAAATCTTTATTTTTTTCATATAAATCACACTCAAACATATTTCAGTATATATGTCCTTTAAGCATGCACAAAAAAAGATTTTTTTTTTCTTTGAAAAGGGATTACAAAAACAATAGATGGTTTGACTTACATATGCTCCATTTGTAACATCAAACAGGAACCAAGGAAGTTTACTGCAAAAGACAATACCATCTACAATGTCAATGATCTAGAAGACAGAGAGAAGGAAGACAAGGAGGTGAGTAAGTTTGTTGCAAAAAGTAAAGGAGAATCACAATTCTCAATCAAACAGGAAAGTATTGTGTACTCCCAAAAACCGGTTGAGCCAACTAGTTCAAAATTTATTGATGTTGATGAGAAATCCAGAAAATTGAATGAATCTCTTCTTGGTCCATCAAATTCAATTGAGGACATCAAGAATTCAAGAACCAAAGAAGAAATTGAAAATTCTGGAAAACCAAATGAACATGATCCCATTTTGCACCCACCAAAGTCTGCCGATACTACGCACAATCAAAAAGCCATAAAAGATGTTGGAGGTGAATTTGAAAATTTGACAATATATGAAGCTATAGGTTTTTCTAAACCTGCGGTTGAAAAAGGATACCCAAGCTTCCCTACCACTATTGCAGAAGTGGTTAGTATTTCGCATTATGTATTGTTAAAATAACGTCAAATTTTCTTACTTTTTCTACTAGCTTGGGAAATAATGAATTAATAAATCCTTAAATCCTATTGCATTAATATACACTTACTCTTGGGAAGAATATTTTTATTCTGATTAGTGTTGTTCTTATTTCATGAATACTACCATATTTCCAAACGTACAAAAGAATTTTGTTTCTTTTGTGTATTTGAATCTCTCTCTCTCTCTCATGAATGAAAATGCCTCTATGCTACCCTCTGACATATATGTTTTTGTTGCTTTCATAGTAACAAAGAAATAGCAAAATACACATAGGAGAATCAATGCCCCTTCAAAATGAGATAGTCTGACTTATAGTGCAACCTCATATTGAACAGGACCCATCAAATCCTCTAGAGAAGTCTGCTGAAGTAACCCACAGTTTTGACAACTTGAATGTACCCATGGTTCATGACAAGGAAGGAAAGAAAAATTCAAAGTCTCATCAAGCCATTAAAGGAGAATCAGAAACATTTATCAGTCATAAAGGCAGTGGTTTCCTATCAACCCCAGCAGAGGACAACAGTAATATACTTGGAACCAAGGTACTGGAAAGAAAAGTATTTTATTGGATGTATCTTTCCTTAAATTAGCTATGAAATTTCTATAGTTAGTCTGTAATTTTTTTCTACATTGGACATGCTACATTTAATTAACTGCTACTGTGTATTATTGTTGACCATTGTCTTGATGAGTAAGCCATTACGAATTAACAAATCTTCATTGTTCTTATATAAATCACACCCACAAACATTTATTTCAGTATATATATATATACTTTAAGCATGCAAAAAGAAAGGGTTTTTTTTTTCTTTTTTCTTTGAAAAGGGATTACAAAAATTATAGATGGTTTGAGTTTGACATACACATGCTCCATTTGTAACATCAAACAGGAACCAGGGAACTTTACTAAGAAAAACAACAACATCTATAATGTCAATGATTCAGAAGACAGTGAGAAGAAAGAGATGAAGAAGTCTGTTGGAAAAAGTGAAAGTGAATCACAATCCTCAATCAAACAGGAGAGTACTATGTACTCCCAAAAACCGGTCGAGCCAACTAGTTCAAAATTTATAGATGTTGATGAGAAATCTAGAAAATTGAATGAAGCTCTTCTTGGTCCATCAAATTCAATTGAGGACATCAAGAATTCAAGAACCAAAGAAGAAACTGAAAATTCTAGAAAACCAAATGAACCTGATCCCATTTTTCACCCACCAAAGTCTACCGATACTACGCACAATCAGAAAGCCATAAAAGATGTTGGAGGTGAATCTAAAAATTTGACAGTATATGAAGTTGTAGGTTTTTCTAAACCTACGGTTGAAAAAGGATACCCAAGCTTCCCTACCACTATTGCAAAAGAGGTTAGTATTTCACATTATGTATTGTTAAAATAACGTCAAATTTTCTTACTTTTTCTACTAGCTTGGGAAATAATGAATTAATAAATCCTTAAATCCTATTGCATTAATATACACTTACTCTTGGGAAGAATAATTTTATTCTGATTAGTGTTATTCTTATTTCATAAATACTAACATATTTCCAAGCGTACAAAAGAATTTTGTTTCTTTTGTACCTTTGAATCTCTCTCTCTCTCTCTCTCTCTCTCTCATTAATGACAATGCATCTATGCTACCCTTTGACATATATTTTTTTGTCGCTTTCATAGTAACAAAGAAATAGCAAAATATGCATAGGAGAATCAATGCCCCTTCAAAAAGAGATAGTCTGACTTATAGTGCAACCTCATATTGAACAGGACCCATCATATCCTCTAGAGAAGTCTGCTGAAGTAACCCACAGTTTTGACAACTTGAATGTACCCATGGTTCATGACAAGGAAGGAAAGAAAAATTCAAAGTCTCATCAAGCCATTAAAGGAGAATCAGAAACATTTATCAGTCATAAAGGTAGCGATTTCCGATCAACCCCAGCAGAGGACAACAGTAATATACTTGGAACCAAGGTACTGGAAAGAAAAGTATTTTGTTGGATGTATCTTTCCTTAAATTAGCTATGAAATTTCTATAGTTAATTTGTAATTTTTTTCTACAGTGGACATGCTACATTTAATTAACTGCTACTGTGTATTATTGTTGACCATTGTCTTGATGAGTAAGCCATTACCAATTAACAAATCTTCATTGTTCTCATATAAATCACACTCACAAACATTTATTTCAGTATATATATACTTTAAGCATGCAAAAAGAAAGGGTTTTTTCTTTTTTCTTTTTTCTTTGAAAAGGGATTACAAAAATTATAGATGGTTTGAGTTTGACTAACACATGCTCCATTTGTAACATCAAACAGGAACCAGGGAACTTTACTAAGAAAGACAACAACATCTACAATGTCAATGATCCAAAAGACAATGAGAAGAAAGAGATGGAGAAGTCTGTTGGAAAAAGTGAAAGTGAATCACAATCCTCAATCAAACAGGAGAGTACTATGTACTCCCAAAAACCGGTCGAGCCAACTAGTTCAAAATTTATAGATGTTGATGAGAAATCTAGAAAATTGAATGAATCACTTCTTGGTTCATCAAATTCAATTGAGGACATCAAGAATTCAAGAACCAAAGAAGAAATTGAAAATTCTGAAAAACCAAATGAACCTGATCCCATTTTGCACCCACCAAAGTCTGCTGATACTACGCACAATCAGAAAGCCATAAAAGATGTTGGAGGTGAATCAGAAAATTTGACAGTATATGAAGCTGTAGGTTTTTCTAAACCTGCGGTTGAAAAGGGATATCCAAGCTTCCCTACCACTATTGCCGAAGAGGTTAGTATTTCGCATTATGTATTGTTAAAATAACGTCAAATTTTCTTACTTTTTCTACTAGCTTGGGAAATAATGAATTAATAAATCCTTAAATCCTATTGCATTAATATACACTTACTCTTGGGAAGAATAATTTTATTCTGATTAGTGTTATTCTTATTTCATGAATACTACCATATTTCCAAACGTGCAAAAGAATTTTGTTTCTTTTGTATTTTTGAATCTCTCTCTCTCTCTCATTAATGACAATGCATCTATGCTACCCTTTGACATATATGTTTTTGTCACTTTCATAGTAACAAATAATATCAAAATATGCATAGGAGAATCAATGCCCCTTCAAAATGAGATAGTCTGACTTATAGTGCAACCTCATACTGAACAGGACCCATCATCTCCTCTAGAGAGGTCTGCTAAAGTAACCCACAATTTTGACAACTTGAATATATCCATGGTTCATGACAAGGAAGGAAAGAAAAATTCAAAGTCTCATCAAGCCATTAAAGGAGAATCAAAAACATTTATCAGTCACAAAGGCAGTGGTTTCCTATCAACTCCAGCAGAGGACAGCAGTAATATACTTGGAACCAAGGTATTGGAAAGAAAAGTATTTTGTTGGATGTATCTTTCCTTAAATTAGCTTTGAAATTTCTATAGTTAATCTGTAATTTTTTTCTATAGTGGACATGCTACATTTAATTAACTGCTACTGTGTATTATTGTTGACCATTGTCTTGATGAGTAAGCCATTACCAATTAACAAATCTTCATTGTTCTCATATAAATCACACTCACAAACATTTAGTTCAGTATATATATACTTTAAGCATGCAAAAAGAAAGGGTTTTTTTTTTTTTTTTTTTTTTCTTTTTTCTTTGAAAAGGGATTACAAAAATTATAGATGGTTTGAGTTTGACTAACACATGCTCCATTTGTAACATCAAACAGGAACTAGGGAACTTTACTAAGAAAGACAACAACATCTGCAATGTCAATGATCCAGAAGACAGTGAGAAGAAAGAGATGGAGAAGTCTGTTGGAAAAAGTGAAAGTGAATCACAATTCTCAATCAAACAGGAGAGTACTGTGTACTCCCAAAAACCGGTCGAGCCAACTAGTTCAAAATTTATAGATGTTGATGAGAAATCTAGAAAATTGAATGAAGCTCTTCTTGGTCCATCAAATTCAATTGAGGACATCAAGAATTCAAGAACCAAAGATGAAACTGAAAATTCTAGAAAACCAAATGAACCTGATCCCATTTTTCACCCACCAAAGTTTGCAGATACTACATACAATCAAAAAGCCCTAAAACATGTTGAAGGTGAATCTGAAAATTTGACAATATATGAAGCTGTAGATTTTTCTAAACCTGCGGTTGAAAAAGGATACCCAAACCTCCCTATCACTATTGCAAAAGAGGTTAGTATTTCGCACTATGTATTGTTAGAATAACGGTTGAATAAATGCTTTACTACTAACTTAAGTTTCAGGATAAGTGGCATATGGCTTTTGAGGAATAAGAGAGAAATAAGAAGAAAAATAAGAGAAGAAGAGAAAGACAGTTTGAAACTTAACTATTCCAATACCAAAGTTGAAAAAAAGAAAATTTCTTTTACTTTTTCTGCTATCCTAGGAAATAATGAATTACTAAATCCTTAAATCTTATTGCATTAACATATCTTGAGAAGAATATTTTTATGCTTGTTAGTATTTTTCTTATTTCATTAATACTACTATATTTCCTTATGTACATATTTGTAGTCAAAAGAATTTCATTTCCTTTGTACCTTTGAATCTCTCTCTCACATGAAAATGCATCTATGCTGCCCTCTGACATATATGTTTTTGTTGCTTTCATAGTAACAAAGAAATATCAGGATATGCATAGGAGCATCAATCCTTATTCAAAAAGTGATAGTCTGACTTATAATGCAACCTTATATTGAACAGAACTCATCTAATCCTCTAAAGAAGTCTGCTGAAGAAACCCACAGTTTTGACAACTTGAATGTACCCATGGTTAATGACAAGGAAAGAAATGAAAATTCAAAGTCACATCAAGCCATTAAAGGAGAATCAGAAAAATTGATCAATCACAAAGGCAGTGGTTTCCTATCAACACCAGCAGAGGATCGCAGTAACATACTTGGAACCGAGGTACTGGAAGGAAGAGTATTTTATTGGATGCATATTTCCTTAATTAGTTATGAAATTTCTATAGTTAATTCCATAATATTTTTTTCTTCAGTGGACATGCTAGATTTTATTAACTGCAATTACTCATAAACAATTATTTCAAAAAATTTTTTAAGCATGCGCAAAAAAAATCTACAAAAACAATAGATGGTTTGACTAACATATGCTCCATTTGTAACATCAAATAGGAACCAGCGAAGTTTATTGCAAAAGACAACACTATCTTTGATGTCAATGATCCAGAAGTCAGTGAGAAGGAAAATAAGGAGAAGTTTAATTCTGTTGGCAAAAGTGAAGGTGAATCACAATCCTCATTCAAACAGGAGACTATAGTGGACTCCCCAAAATCGAGTGAGCCAACTACTTCAAAATTTATAGATGTTGATAAGAAGTCCAGAATATTGAATGAAGGTGAAGCTCTTCTTGGTCTATCAAAATCATTTGAGGACATCAAGAATTCAAGAACGAAAGAAGAAACTGAAGCTTCAGGAAAACCAAACGAACATGATCCCCTTTTTCACCCATCAAAGTCTGCTGATATCACATGCAATCAGGAAACCATAAAACATGTTGGAGGTGAATTTGAAAATTTGAAAGTACATGAAGTAGTAAATTTATCAAAACCTGCTGTTGAGAAAGGATACCCAAACGTCCCTACCACTATTGCAGAAGAGGTTAGTACTTCTCCCTATGTATTGTTAGAAAATCAGTTGTGTGATTAAGAGCTTTCCTACAAACTTAAGTTTTGGGATAAGTGTCATATGGCATTTGAGGAAAAAGAGAGAAATAAGAAGAAAAAGAAGAGAGTAAGTGAAAGACACAATTTACAACTTAACTATTCCCCAAAGTTGAAAAAAACTTTTCTTTTAATTTTTTTAATATCCTTGTTAATAGTGAATTACTAATCCTTAAATCTTATACCATTAGCATACATTTACTCTTGTGAAGAATATTTATATGTTGCTTATTATTATTGTTGTTTCATGAATATTACTAGATTTCCTTATGTACATATTTGTAGTCATAAGAATTTTGTTTCTTTTGTGCCTTTGAATCTCTCTCTCTCTCTCTCTCTCTCTCTCTCTCTCTCTCATGAACATGCATGCCTATGCTGCCATATGACACATGTTTTTGTTGCTTTCATAGTAACAAAGAAATATCAAGATATGCATAGGTGCAACAATGCTCATTCAAAAATGAGATAGTCTGTACTTTCTTTGTTGTTTCTAGCACACTGCCTGTGTGCTTTTTCCCCTGTATTTTCTTGCATCTTTTTTCAATGAAGTTTATTACTTAAAAAAAAAAAGAGAGATATACTGACTTGTACTGCAAGTTTGCAACCTTATATTGAACAGGAACCATCTAATCCTCCAAAGAAGTTTGCTGGAGAAACCCACAATTTTGACTACTTGCATGTACCCATAATTAATGACAAGGAAGGAAAGGAAAATTCAAAGTCTCATCAAGCCATTAAAGGTGAATCAGAAACATGGATCAGTTATGAAGGCCGTGCTTACCCATCAAAACCAACAGAGGACAGAAATAAAATACTTGGAACCATGGTAAGGACCATTATTTTATTGGATATATCTTTCCTGAATTAGCTGTGAAATCTCTGAGTTAATTCCATTTTTTTCCTATCCTTTCAATGGACATGCTACATTTAATTGTCTACTATTGCATAATAGACTTGACTATTGTCTTGATGAGTCAGATAGTACCAATTAACATACCTTCTTTGTTTTCATATAAATCACACTCACAAGCAATTATTTTAGTATATTCATCTTTTATGCATGCACAAACAAATATTTTTTGTTCTTAGATAAGGAATTAGAAAAAAAAAAAATAGATGATTTGACTAACATATGCTCCATTTGTAACATCAAATAGGAGCCAGGTAAGTTTACTGCAGAAGACGACACTATCAACATTGTCAATGATCTAGAAGTCAATGAAAAGGAAGACAAGGAGAAGAGTAAGTCCATTGGAAAAAGTAAAGGTGAATCACAATCCTCAATCAAACAAGAGAGTAATGTGGACTCCCCAAAACCGGACGAGCGAACTAGTTCAAAATTTATATATGTTGATGAGAAATCCAGAAAACTGAATGAATATGAAGCTATTCTTGGTCCATCAAAATCATTTGAGGAAATTGAGAATTCAAAAACCAAAGAAGAAACTGAAGATTCAAGAAAACCAAATGAACATGATCCCATTTTTCACCCACCAACGTCTGTTGATACTACATTCAATCAGGAAACCATAAAACATGTTGGAGGTGAATCTGAAAATTTGACAGTATATGAAGCAGTAGATTTGTCAAAGCGTGCTATTGAAAAGGGATACCCAAACGTCCCTACCACTATTGCAAAAGAGGTTAGTATTTCACCTTGTGTATTGTTAGAATAACGGTTAAGTAATTAAATGCTTTCCTACCAACTTAAGTTTTGGGATAAGTGTCACATGGCTTTTGAGTAAAAAGAGAGAAATAAGAAGAGAATGACATAGTTTATAACTTAACTATTTCAACACCAAAGTTGGAAAAAAGACAAAAAGAAGAGAATGACATGTTTGGTAACTGTTTTTTCCCCTTGTTTTCTGTTTTCAAAAACAATTTTCTTGAGCGTGCTATTGAAAAGGGATACCCAAACGTCCCTACCACTATTGCAAAAGAGGTTAGTATTTCACCTTGTGTATTGTTAGAATAACGGTTAAGTAATTAAATGCTTTCCTACACACTTAAGTTTTGGGATAAGTGTCACATGGCTTTTGAGTAAAAAGAGAGAAATAAGAAGAGAAATCTTCTTTTACTTTTTCTGCTATCCTGGGAAATAATGAATTACGAATCCTTAAATCTTATGGTATTTTCATACATTTACTCCTTTTTCTACATACCTCTATGGTTAGTTGGCCACAGCAGCTATCACACATAATTAATTCCTTTCTAGAAAGTATATTCAGTAGTCCTTCATTGTTTGCCATATTGTAAATATGTTATCTGGTGCAAATTTTGACTATCCATGACCAAAATTTTTCACATCTCTCAAATACTACAAATAAATGTATACTGAAAAAATAGATGAGGCAGTATACTTACATTCTGCACCTTTTTCTTTGACATTAAACAGGAACCATCTTATCCACATCCATTGAAGTCTTACCCAGAAAGTTGAATGATCGTATGAAGATCATAGATGTTAGTGATCATTCAGATGCTACACACTGGAGTGCAGACTCAAACTCAGCAACAGAAAGACCACTGCAACTGAACTAGTCTCGCAGTTAGTTAGGCAGCTGAACCAATCTCACTGTTATTTAGCAATAAGTTAATTTCATCATCTTGTAACCATCTGTTACAAACGTAACTATTAGCATGTACTTATTTGTTTTTCAATTACATGATGCAATCTCATTAGCTTGTGAAGGCCCTGATCCGTATAAATACTGTCGTGTTACACATCAGTTTCATTTAGAGGACGAATTACAGATTTCTCTTCCTCTGTTTCTTTCTCTGCATTTTTCAGCCCCACACTTCTTTCTCAAATCTGCTTTGATCTCTTTCTTCTTATACACCTACCAATCTTTCATAGTATCAGATCCAAGATCATTTTGACAATGTCTTTGAATTCCTATTCCTCAAATTCATGCTTAGTATCAAATTCTTCACCAAATCTACCCCATTAAATGCCAATATTTCTTCTATCCAACAGTTCCAATCCTGTGTGTGTAAAGTTAGATCAGTCTAACTATATTCTGTGGAAACACCAACTCATCTCTATTCTTGAAGAATACTCACTGCTCAGATTTGTGGATGGAACTCTTAAATGTCCTGAAAATTTTCTGCATGACAGTGAAGGGAATTTTACTTCAATTAAAAAATCTTGAATATCTATAATGGATTACTCAAGACCAATGATACAGGACAGGGGTACAAAAATAGAGATAAAACAGGAAAAATCCTAGGATTCACCAGCATCACCACCAAACAAGAGAAACCTTCTCTAAGCATAAAATTCTGTTGCTTCTATTTTATTTCTAATCTAGGAAAAACTTATGGGGAGAATCTTCTTCGAAGGCCGGAGGTGAGAACGGTCTTTATCCTCTTCACACAATCTTCACATAAACACTCTCCTTCAAAACCTTCTGTTTGTCTCAACACCCAAAATCTCTACTCAACTTTGGCATTATAGACTTGGTCATCCTCACTATCAAGTCCTCAAGAAAATTCTTAATAAAGACTCATGGTTGTCACAACAAGAGAATAGTGATTCTTTGAATATTTATTTGTAAACATTTCCCTCATGGAAAAATGAAATAGCTTTAGCTTTGTTCTTATGATTCTAATTCCAAAACTTCTTTTCCTTTGCAACTTCTTCACAATGATGTTTGGAGCCTTGCCCCTGTCACTTATTGTAGACATCTTTTCTATATTTAGTTGCTCTTTTAAAATGAAGTTTTTACAAAACATGTAAAGTGGCTGGCATGAATAATTGGCTTTTCTAGCCCAAGTGACATCTCTGTTTAAAATGGAAGCTCTTTGTAGTCCCATGGTGATTACAAGCATACAAACAGATGAAGTTCTGTGACCTCTGTTCAGTTCACGCCAAATAGAGAAAAAGTCCACATGGAGAACTGAAATCACATGTGGCAAGAACCTTAATTTTCCTTCTCTAGTAAAAGATTAGACAAATTAATAATAATAATAAAAAATCATGTACTATGTTTAAGAAAAAAAAAGTTAGATCTTAGAAACTGTATTTGCATTCAGTGGTTATTGTGTTTACAACTTTACACTTATTTTCCCATTTTAAAAAAAACTTTACACTTATTAATTATTATTATTACTAAGAATAAGATAAATTACTTTAGATAAACTCCATTACAATCTTCTAAAAAAAAAAAAAAAATCAATTACAAAATTATGAAGCCACTTATTATATTAGTTGTTAGAATGATTTATTTTAGGTAAAAATCTATAAATTAAGTCAGAAATTAAAATTGTACTCCAACTAACTTTTATTATCAAAATTTTCAAGTAATTTAAAACAAAATTTAATATTTATTTTAATTGTTTTGTTTATTTATCATAATTTGTGTTTTTATATAGTAAATTTACAACGTGCTTTACACACCATCATAAATGTGTTTTTGATACATGATTCATTAGGTACAAAGATGGTTTGTTTACTATAGGTTAAAACTCATTAAAATTTCAAGTGATTCATTCATTATTAATTAATTATTATTACCTCAAAAAAATTTAATTAATTATTAAGATGGTTTTGATGATATTAATAAAATATTTCCTTTTATTTAACTATAGTTTTTTATTAATCCTAGATATTTCTCAATTATTTTCTGTATTACAGGCTGATTTGATCAACATTCATCAACAATATGCATTGGCTTTATTCTCAAAAAAAAAAAAAAACCAGTTTGAGTTATAAGACTCTTGGATAGTGGCAATTGCACGAATTGGTCATTAAAAAAACTTAAATTAATAAAAATAAAACTTGAATATGTTGACTACATCTTTTTCAATATACACAACCAAGTATTAATCATTAAAGGGTCATGCTAACAAGTGTCCTAAGGGCATTCGTTAACATTCTATTTTAGGAAAGTTTTGACATCACTTTAATAGGAAATGAAAAAAAACTGTCAAAGCATTATTTTTTTTTTCTTTTCTCATAAAAACTTTCTTTAACTGGATTGTTAACATTTCCCATCATTAAATTACTGTTCTCCCATCAATTACCAATATCTTGTTGAAATAAGTAACAATATAAATAAAATGCATCATCTTTTTCTTTTAATGATTTTTTTTTTTTCCAATCAATTTTTGTATTCTTTAAACTAATCAGGATTAAATTGATGCAATGCTCTACTAATTTATTTTTAAGGGAAATCATGGCCAAGAGGTTGACAAGATCATCTTTGTATTAATACTCTTTTTATTTCATCCTGATCATTAATTAGGATGAAAAGATGAGACATTTTCTCATAACCTAAGATCTGAAAGAAGATTATTCAAGTCAATAAAAATTTGTTTAGAAGATGAATCTTGCAATACAAGTGCTTTCCTTATAAGAAATTTGTCCATAATGCTAGCAAAAGAATAAAAGGGTAAACTATAATTTCATTCAACATATTCAATTAAGGCATTCAACCGTTACATTAATTATATTCAATAAAGTATTGAAGCATTATTTTAGTGCATACATGTTATACAAAATTTGTCACATAAATTTAACAAATTTAGCTAAATACTAAAGCAAGCACTTACATACTGCTAGCTATTTGAAAATATGCATTTTTATAGATAAAAAAATAATGATTTTAAAATATGTCTTTTGAAAACACAATTTAAAATATCACAATTAAATATTTGATTTGAGTTTTTGGGCTAATTTGTTTGTTTATGCAATTTTACATCCACAAATATTTTTACAACAAATTAATGAATCTAATTTGAACATACTATTGAAATTACTTTTTTATCTACCGGTAACAACCAATAATAACCTTCCATTTACAATTTGTTATAAAAGTATTATGGAAATATTGTGAACATAGCATTTTTTTTTTTTTGCGCAATTTTTTGCTTCAACCTTCAATGGACCAAAATTTTAGAAAGGTCAAAATTTATTTTTAATGGACTTAAATTTTTATTTAGGACGTTCAATTTTATTTTTAAGATGGTCAAGTTTTTTTTTTCTTCTAGGATGGTCAACAACTCATTAATTTAAAATTCATTTTTTTTAAGGTATATATAACCTTTTTATTTTTGGGGATACAAAGGTAGATATAACTGAAGAACACATGCAGCTGCCCCTGCTCTTGGCAACTATAGTTTTTATTAATCCATGGCATTTAATTTAAAAAAAAAAAAAATTGGGTGGTAGTTTTTTAGTGTCGTATGTTTTTTTTTTTTTTTTTTTTTTTTTTTTTTTTTTGTGTGTGTGTGGATAAAGTTAGTGTCATGACTCATATGTTGATGACTAGGAAGGGAAGTTGTCAAGATGATAAATCCTAACAAATTGGGGAGTTACGGAGTTGTGTGAGAGATTTTAGGATTTTGAAATACATTTACATAAAACGGATAAATACTATGTTCACAATAATTCTTAAGTGGCAGATTGTTACGGGTTGTTACTAATGGCGAAAAAAGTCATTTCACAGTAGGTTTACATTAAATCCAATAACAACTAACCACCTATGACTTATTGTAAAATTATTATAAAAATGTTATGAACGTAACACTTCTTTTAGATAAAAGATAAAGATAAAACTGAAATCTTTCTTCTAGTTAGCACTAAGCAAGCTACTCGTACCTAGGGTAGTACTAGTATATCTTGGCCTTCTATGATCTATATGTTTCTCAGAAAAATTCAAAAAAAAAAAATTGATCATTCAGTAAAGTGAAGCGAAATCAGGCTAAAGTTCATTTCTCAGAATAAGCAAAAGTGTGACCATGGCTCCCATAGTCATTGCCAAATCTGGTGGCGATCCAGACCTCCCCGCCAAGCTTACAACGCAGGTCATTGTTTGTAGTGTTATTGCAGCCTTTGGTGGCCTTATGTTTGGCTACGATATTGGCATTTCAGGTATGTACTGTCAACCATATCAATTATCATATATATATATATATATATTTTAAAGAATACTTGGATACAGTTTGCTAGATCTAGTATATTAGATTTCAATTAATCATATTTATATGAACCAATAAATCACATGGTTGAATTTAATTTTTTTAAAAAGGATAATATTATTTATACAGACCATACTACTAGTTTTAGTTTGTTTTGGTTTTTGTTTTGGTAAATGTCCCTTAAAACACACTTATTTACACATGCTCTACACACGTCACTTTTGCATAGAGAAATCATGACCACAAAGAAATCATGATTTCAAGTTACGATTTTAATTCACACTTTTGCACAGAGAAATCATGACTTTAAGTGTACGGTGTGTTGATTAGAGTTTTAATGCATTGATTTTGTTGATATAGGTGGAGTGACATCAATGGATGATTTCTTGATAAGATTCTTTCCTAGTGTTTACGTTAAGAAGCACCAAGTGAAAGAAAACAACTACTGCAAGTACAATAACCAACATCTCCAGCTCTTCACGTCTTCACTCTACCTTGCAGCCATTGTGGCTTCATTTTTTGCCTCCATGGCATGCAAGAAGTTTGGTCGAAAACCGACAATTCAAGCCGCTTCTATATTCTTCGTTGCTGGAGCCATCTTAAACACTGCTGCTAAAGACATAGGCATGTTAATTGCAGGAAGGTTGTGTCTTGGCGCTGGAGTTGGATTTGGTAACCAGGTAACACTAATATCGCAAACATACATAGGGGGAAGTTCTTTGGGGAAAAAAAAAAAAAAAAAACCCAAGTTTGCTCTTAGTGACGCCTTCAGCCCTAAATTTTTAATTTTGTCATTTTAAACACCATATTTATAAGTTATTTTATATTAAAAACTACTAACCATAACCTGCTTTTGGTCTCATTACTTCAATTCCCCTCTCTTAAATATTGTTTTCATTATTTCTTATTTATGTTTAAAACTTTTCTTTTAATAAGCAACTAGTCGAAAACTCGTGAAAATTTAAAATAATATGATTTTATCTCTCTTTATTTATTTATTTATTTTTAAATATGAAATTTAATAATTATGATTGTTATTAATATAAATTTATTATGACTGTGTTTGTAAATGAAACTATACTACTAATATTAGGTATTTTAATATATTTTTTTGAGAAGATATTAGGCATTTAATATGGTTGTATTTGTTTAAGGAATTATATATTTTACTATTAAAGAAAATATATTGTATCGAAATTCAAATGGAGGGATTAGTAATACAATAAAAATAAATTAAATATAAAAATTAAATTAAATTATGTTATGTAAAATTGTGAGGTTTTACAAATTTATGTGGCACAATATTATATGTTCAATTAAAATTCAAACTGTTTTAATTTTATATATATTATAGATTATAAATTATAGGTATGTTTTGTTATCCTCTCTCTTATGTGGAGAAAACACACAACAAAACATATTTTTTTTCCTTTTCGTGTAATAAACCTCAATCAAAATTTTCCTTCCTCTAGATAGGTTGTTTTGTTATTGGATTTTAAGTACTTAAATTGTCTTAATTTATAAAGTCTGGACTTTGATATAATAAAATTAAAGGATCATGCTAATGGGTGGCCTTAATTAGAGTAATGGTTAACAATCTATTTTAGGGAAGTTTTGATATAATTTTTATGGAAAATAGAAAAAACTAACAAAACATTAAGAACCTGTTTGGTACATGTGTTTGAACACATGTTTTCATTTTTTAAACAATATTACATGTATTTTCACACACTTTTTCACCCACACGTATTTCCAAAAAAACTGAAAACTGTTGTTTAAACACACGTACCAAATAGACCCTAATTTTTTTTTTTTCATCAATACTTTTTTTTAAATGAATTATTAACTATTACTCTAAGGGCATCCGTTAGCATTTCTCAAAATTAAAAAGATAAGGTTTAATTTATCACATGCAACAAAATTTTTTTTTTTTTGGGGACTTTTCCCAACACTAAATTTCTTAGTCACAATTCTAAAACTCAAGAACTGTGGATTTTTTTTTTCTTACTTTTGATTTTCTTGGGAAATTTCAATACAGGCAGTACCATTGTTTATATCAGAAATTGCTCCGGCCAAATACCGGGGAGGCCTTAATATCTGCTTTCAGTTTCTGATCACAGTGGGCATTCTATGTGCAAATTTGATTAATTATGGTACTTCACGCCTGCACCCAAATGGTTGGAGGGTCTCACTAGGTGGTGCTGCTGTGCCTGCTCTATTCCTTCTCATTGGATCCATCATCATTGTGGAGACACCAACTAGCCTTATTGAGCGTGGGAAGAAAGACAAAGGCTTGGAAACTCTCAAGAAAATTAGGGGTGTGGACAATGTTGACAAAGAATTTGAAGAACTTTTGCATGCCACTGAATTGGCTAAACAAGCCAAGCACTCTTACAGGAATCTTATGAAACGCTCTAGTAGGCCTCAACTTATATGTGGCACAATTCTTCAAGTCTTTCAGCAGTTCACTGGTATCAATGTGATCATGTTTTACGCCCCGGTACTCTTTCAAACTATGGGGTTTGGGGGTGATGCTTCACTACTATCTGCTGTGGTTACTGGTTTGGTTAATGTACTATCAACATTGGTTGCAATTTTCACAGTTGATAAAATTGGAAGAAAGAAATTGCTTGTTGAAGCTGCAATTCAAATGCTTATAGCCCAGGTAAGCAAATTAAACATAGAAACAATTAAAAGCATTTGATAGATCTTCAAAGCTACATGCATGCATGACCATGCAAAACCAGACACGAAAATGCAGGTTATTTTATCAGACATGGTAAAAAGAGTGGGACAGTGGTTTTTTAGCCATCAACTTATACAATTAATGGACTTATCAGCACTAGAATTTAATGTATTCTGTTTCAGATTACTAACTGGAAAAAGAACTTATATTCCTTTTGGTTGTAATTTGGTTTGAAACACACTCTAGATCATGTCAATTTGATTAATTGCAACTGCAACAATATGGTCAATTTAATATTTTGAGTAACTTGTAATTTTAGAATATTCAATTGTCATTTTGTTTTGTGCTACTAGCTAGACTTACAACGCTCAACTTTGTTTCTTGTAGACCATGGTGGGGGCAGTACTAGCAGTGCATCTGAAATCTACCAACGCTATGCCAAGTAATTATGCAATATTTATGGTGATCTTGATCTGCCTTTTCGTGTCTGGTTTTGCATGGTCATGGGGTCCCTTGGGCTGGTTAATTCCTAGTGAAATTTTCCCACTTGAGACTCGAAATGCTGGATTTTTCTTTGCTGTTAGCATGAACATGGTTTGCACCTTCCTTGTTGCTCAAGCATTCCTCTCAATGCTATGCTCCATGCGATCTGGAATCTTCTTCTTCTTTGTGGGTTGGATCATTATAATGGGCACATTTGCTATCTTCCTGCTGCCTGAAACAAAAGGAATTCCAATTGATGAAATGAATGAAAGAGTTTGGAAGAAACATTGGTTCTGGAAGAGGTATTTTGATGATGAAGGTAAGGGAGACGTGGAAATCCAAGCTAAACCAGAGGAAAACTAGCTTCATCATGATTTTTTTTATTGTTTTTGTAATTTTCTTAAGCACTATCTTATTGTTTACTAATAGACTTGAATGTCATATTTTTCAGTGTCCTTATTAGGTAGGAATAAGCAAATAATTTTATTGGTGAGTGGCTATTGAAAAGAAGAACTACGACTGGACCCTTTTCATTTCTTCCCTGGCCTCAGATTCTCAAAGTTATTAGATTTAGCTTTTGGTTTAATATTTGTGTTTGACTTTGAACAAGTAGGTGGTGAAAACCAAAGTGACCGTTGTCTTGCTAGAAAAAAAAAACATTAGTATGTTAAATAATCATATAAATTATACATTCATTCATAAATTTGCACCTATTTGATGTAATTACTATACATTACTACATCAATTTGTAAACATCATTTAAAGAAGCCAAAAACATCAAAACGTGACACTCTATTAGGATGTTATTTTTCATTTGGATTCAACTGATACTCTATTTCTCTACATTAGAATAACAAAACTTGGTCTATTGGAATGTTATTTTTCATTTGGGTCCAATTGAGCTTTCTGTCAAGTTAAAGAAAATTACAATAAACCAAGATCATCTGGGATTGTCAGAATTGTACAATCCTACTGATCTTGAACAATCGCAAAAATCCTTGAAAGATCCAGATCGTTTTGTGTAGGTGGGATTATAAAATCGTAGGATTCAGATCAGAATTTTGACAACCATGAACTCAAGTGATTTGTAGCTAGCTCAGCCATTTAATTTTCTTCCAAAAAAAAAAGAAAATGGTAAGAACACTCTCACTTCTTCTTTTTTCATTGTTTTTTTTTTTTGTTTTTTTTTGTTTTGTTTTGGGAGGGGGGTTTAACTTACACCAACCTCTTTTTAGGTTTCATGGGATTTTTTTTTTTTTCAAAATAACACTAAAACTCAAACATTTGCATTGGTTAACACATTTTCAAAACTTTTTAGCAAATTAACGTCTTGAGTTCAATATACTCGATTTTGTTGTGCTAAATCAAGTGCATTGAACTCGAGTTGTATGCGTGGAAATCGAGCATTATAGACTTGAGTTCCGTAAAGAGATCAAACGAAGCCAAAGAAACCAAAACTACACGAAGAAGAAAAGAAGAAAAACAAACCAAAATGAAGAAACCCAGACTAAATGAAGAAGAAAAACAAACAAGAAGAAACATGAAGAAGAAACCCAAACAAGAAACATGAAGAAACAACAAACCACGAAGAAGGAACAAACTAGAAAGATCAAACCCAAACAGAAATCGTGAAGAAGGCAAACCCCACGAACCCAAATCCCCCTAACCTAAACCGTTCGGTTCAAACTAAACCTAGGCAGTGACGGTGAAGGTTCCAAGAGGTGGCAGTGACGACGACGAAGCTCCAAGCGAAGGTTTTCCTCTAATCATTGTTTTCTTGTTTGGGTCTTTTGGGTTCGTTGTTTTTCTTGTTTGAGTATTTGGTTTGATGATGTTTGGTGTTCATTGCTCTCAAGGAAATTGAGTCTTAAAGACTCGAGTTTCATGGAACTCGAGTTCATCACACTCGATTTAGCACAACAAAATCGAGTTCCTTCCACTCGAGATGTTAGTTTGCTAAATTGTTTTGAAAACGTGCTAACTAACAAAATTGTTTGAGATTCAGTGTTATTTTGAAAAAAAAAATCCCGGTTTCATGAACCTCAAACTATAAATAAAATGACATTCTTCTTGAGGTTTGTGTAATTAAGATAAATTATTTTGTAATTCGTGTAATGCACAGAAAAGTTCAACATAATATGAATTTTTTAAGATCTTTCATTTTTTGTGTTAAATATGAAATTTAACAAGACATTTACCACTACTCTACTAACTAGGGAATTGCTCCCTAATCTCGTTCGTTTAGCCAATTTGAGAGGGATGATGTGTTTTTAAGTTCTAGTAATGATTTTTCATGGGAAAATGCCACAACCCTTATCAATGAAACTCAATAATTACCTATTCCAAGTTACTGGACATGTTATGTATTCGTATACTGCATTGTTACTATGTGATTTTTCTTACAAATATTTTTCAATTCCTTAATAACTTAACTTTTAGAATGCCTTTGACCAATCCTATTGGTTGGTCTTTGGCTTAATTGGTAGGTTGACCCTTTGTCATAGGTCTTTGATTGCTGAACTTGTAGCAAGTTAATCACCTCACTTAACTGAAATCCTTGTTGTTTCTATAATCTTTGTATTAGTTTCTATTTATGAATTTAAACTAACATGTTATGGTGAAAACCCAATAGAAAACTAAGCATCATGAATACTATTTTATCAATAACAAAACACAAAACATCAATAGCTCCTATATATGCTAGTTACTTGAGAAAGTAATAATGTGAATTGAAGCCCTTTTTTCTTATGTAAAATTTTGTTTTTGTTTTTTTTTTTTTTGTTTTTAAAGAATCCATATAATCAATTAAAATTTGTCTTGTCCTTAGTTTAAACTAGGGAAAAGTGTATGCATGGATTATATTGGGTTAAAAAACAATTTAATCCAACCTAACTCTTTTAGGCCGAGAAATTCCTAACCCCACCCATTGCAAGTATAAAAACCAACTCAACTTACATGGGTTAGGTTGTCTAGCAAAACTATATGCAAATCAAGACAAATTATCCTCATTTTTTCTTCTTTTTTTTATTTTTTCCAAATTAATCTTCTAAAAAAGTATTGCAACTAATTTAAATACTATAACCATTAAACTAACAAAGCTTAGCTAAAAATTAATTTGATCAAAACCCAAACCGTCACATAACCTAAAAGTAGGAAATTTCAATTTAAAACCACCACTTTTCTTTAATTTTCTACCTAAACATGACATCTACTCTATGATAACTATTATTTACCATTAGGTTTCTTTTTAATGTAAACAAATTTGATCTCAAATTTCTTATTTTACGATTAAAAAAAATATTTACCAATTGAGCTTTAACGATTAGTTTGTACCCTCAAATAATAATAAAGTTGTCCAAATAGCAAATCCCCATCTTCTCTCATCCCCTATTGTAAGTTTGTAACTATGAAATTGAGAACATTCATAAGACCTTATCTCATATTTTAATTTCTTTTTCTTTTTTAAACCAAAATTTTATTTTTAGTCCACTTGTTTTTTACTTTTTTACCTTTTTTTCTTTTTGCTGAGTCACTTTTTACATTCACGTGTGTAAAGTTGAATTTATTCAACTATATGTTGGTTTTATTCTGTGCCAAATTTGATTGTAATTCAACATTTAAAATCCCTATATTTAGGTGAGAATAATGCAAGGGTTGTGCGAGAGAAAGTGTGAAAATTTGATCAAGAGTATGCAACAAGAAGGTGACTCACAAGTGGTAACTCGCCAAAATGAAGCACTCGTGTGAAGCATGCAGGAAGATGAAGAGTCAGGCTAACTGGATCACTACAGGACAAAAAGTACAGCTGGCCTAGTCTGGTAACTAGCGACTAAAACTCGCGATTCATCCCAGTCGCGAGTGACTCACCAGTGCACTTTGTTTTGCTAAAAAGTGTCTTTTCACATTCCATCTCATACCCTACTATAAATACCCTCATACGCACGAAATGTAGAGAGCTTTTAGAGAGAATTTTGAGAGAGAAACCCTAGAGAAAAACAAGATTAATTCATCCACAATTTTATACACTTGATTCTCCAAATTCCTCTACTCTTACCTTCTCCATTGTCATACCCATGAAAGGATCATAAACTAAATCCTTACCTCACCAAATTCAGAGTAGTGAGAAGGTTCTTGTTGTTTGGGAAACAATTCAAGAGAGAATCAATTCATATTGGTTGACGCAATGGGCTAATTGCAAGATCCAAAAAGCTAGAGAAGACATGGTTCAGCGTAACTTTGTTGGAGCAAGAAGCTCGGAGGGTTTAGGTGCATTGGGTAGATTAGGTTTGGAGGGTCTATTGCTATTCATGTATCACAACTGATTTTCTAGTAGACCATTTACCGCTTGGAAGGCGGTAGAGAGGTTTTTCACTGAGTTCTTTGGTTTCCTCTTTGATAACACGTGCCGGTGTTATCTTGTGTTTGTATCTCTCTTTTCCTTACTCTTAAATTTTAATTTTTGCTGGTTGTGATTAATTAATGGCTTGGAGTAGTTTGCTAATTTGGGTATTACTTATATTTCGTATTCCGCATATATATTGTTTGAATATAAGCTTGTACTAGAAAATTTGTATTTGGGGGTCTAAACATTCACAAGTATTTTATACACTAAGTGAGTTTTCAATTGGTATCAGAACAAGTACACCTTGTCGGATTTCTATATCCTTAGTGTGATCCTTGACCCCTAGGATGGATAGGTCTCAATCCCTCAATGCACTTCCCTTATTTGATGGGAGTAATTACGCATTTTGGAAAGTGCGTATGCATGCATTTTTGTGCTCCATTGATGAGAGTGTGTGGGATGCTGTAGAAATTGGTTGGACAAGGCTAGAGGTTGCCAAATCCACTTGGGATAAGGTAGCTTTCGCGGCGGCTAATGCTAATAGCAAAGCACTTAATGCTAAATTTTGTGGTGTCTCACTGGATGAATTTCACAAGATTTCTCATGTGTCAATTGCTAAGGAGGCATGGTAAATTTTGGAGACTACCTACGAAGGCACCAAGAAGGTGAAGGATACCAAGCTTCAAATGCTTACCACTCGGTTTGAAGAATTGGAGATGAGCAACGATGAATCATTCGACTTATTCTATGGAAAGTTGAATGAAGTGGTAATCGGAAAATTGAACTTGGGTGAGAAGAAGGAAGACTCCAAAGTAGTAAGAAAGATCCTTAGATCATTGCCGGAAAGCTTCCGAGCTAAGGTGACCGCCATTGAGGAGAGCAAAGATCTTGATGAGATAAAGGTCCAAGAACTTATCGGCTCTCTTCAAACATATGAGCTCACTCTACCATCTCAAAGGAAGAGTAAATCCTTTGCTCTTAAGACAATCAATGAGAGAATTGAAGCTCAAGATTCCTCGGAAGAGGATGATGTTGAAAAAGAGGTGGAATTCCTTGCAAAGAACTTTCGCAAGTTCTTGAAGTTCAAAAAGGATGGGAAGTCCTTTGAGAAAGGAAAATTCTCCAATTTCAAGAAAGACTTCAAAAGAAAGGATTCCAAAGACTCTTCTCCTTCTCAAGGAATCACTTGTTATGAGTGCAATGGGCATGGTCATTTGAAGAAAGAACATCCTACCTATTTGAAGGGAAAGGGTAGAGCTCTTGCTACAACCCTTAGTGATTCAGATAGCTCAAACTCTGATTCTAAAGAAAGCTGTGATGGGGAAGGAAACTACTCCGCTTTCATGGCCATTACACTCGTAGATTTCTCGGAAGATTTAAGTACTCTAAAGGAAGAGCTTGGTGAGCATACCGAAGTGGAATCTATTGGTGTTGGAGATGAATCCGATGATGATGAAGAAGAGTGCGTTTATGAAGGAACAAATAGATTTCAAAAATCCTACAATGCACTTGTTGAAAAGAGTGGAGAATATGTAAGAGTGGCTAAGGTAGCCATTAGAAAGATGAAGAAAGCCGAAGAGGACTATAAAAGCATCCTCGCGCGGTACAAAGAGACCAAGTGTGAAGTTAAAGAGTTAGATGAAAAACTAAACAATGCCTATTCCAAGATAAAGTTTCTTGAGCTTGAGGTTGTTCAAGCAAATGTCAAAGTGGAGCGTGTTGCTTCCAAGAAACTTGATAAAGTGTTTGCCTATCAAAAGCCCTCTTCGGATAGAAGTGGCTTAGGGTATACCAGAGAAGGTAGCTCAAATTTTAAAATGCCAAAGGAAATAAAGTTTGTCAAGGCTAAAGAAGCATCAACTCCTCTTATTGACAATGTAAAATCTAAAAAGAAGCCAAATGTGGTGAATCAAATGGTGTTGACGAAGTCTCCCAAGCCAATTGTGCTCCCAAGCCAATTGTGGCTAAGCCTAAAGCAAGAGGAAAGTCTCTTTTTGTTAGAGATATATTAGCCCATTAACATAGACCTAAGCCTAATTCTACTTTATGTGTAAGACAAGTCTCTTACTTGTACTAGAAGTCTATTAGTCTAGGGTTTAGTCTACTATATATACACATGTTATGATTTATTGTAACATAGGATTTGTACTACACTATAATATATTATTAATGTGATACCATGTTAAATATTAGTATTGCTACATCATGTTGAATATACTAGTATGGATGTGGAAGTGAAAATATAAAGTATAAAACACAATAACACACGAGGGTTACGTGGTTCGACCTAACAACCTACTTCCACAGAGGAAACCCTAAATGGCTACATCAATAATATATTATAGTGTAGTACAAATCCTATATTACAATAAATCATAACATGTATAGATATAGTAAACTAAATCTTAAACTAATAGACTTCTAGTATAAGTAAGAGACTTGACTTGCACACAAAGTAAAATTAGAATTGAGTCTATACTAATAGACTAATATATTTTTAACACTTCAGAAGAGACAAAGAGGTCCACAAATGCAACACTATTGCCGTCATTGTGGAATCCTAGAGCACGCTAGACCAAATTGCTACAATCACCATGTCAAAAAGTCTTTCATTTGTTTTACTGTTCTTTGACAGTAGCTGTAACTTGTACCTTGAAGTTGTTCCTAAAACTGCTTTTAAGTACCAGTATGATTAAGTTTCAAATGATGTCGGTTAATTTTCTGTAAGAGTTCAATGGCATCATTCAAACCACTGGAAATGCCATTCGAGTCCAAGTCAAGTCAATTCTATGTTTTTTTAGTAGACTAGAGAGACATTATTAAACGCGCTTTGCTGTCTCTGAGTGGGAAAAGTCTGATAAACTAGCACCAACAAGGGATCAAATTCATATATCCTCATTGTGTGGTTGAAGTTCTTTTATGTTGGAGACAATTCTTGAACTCATTCGGTTGACTCAAGTCAATGTTTGGAAAATGTTTAATAGACAGTAACTTGAAAAATATTCCTATAAAAGTTCTGATATTTATGTTGTCACCTATTTATTCCACTGGTTCTGTGGTGATAGTGAAGCTCACAAAGCCTGCTCAGAATGGGGAAAGTGGAGGAGGACATGAATTGCATTTACAGAGATCCCAATGAACCCGTAGAGGCTCGTATTAGGGACCTTCTTTCTCGAATGACTTTGAAAGAGAAGGTCGGCCAGATGACCCAGATTGAGCGCCGTGTTGCCACCCCTGATGCGATCAAAGACCTCTCTATTGGTACACACTCACTCTCTCTCAGTCTCTTTAAAGTTTCTTCATGTTTGCGTGTATGTATGTGTGCACTCGTAAAAGAAAATTCCTTATTTTTTGTACAGTAAGTTATATCAATTGGACTTGCATGAAATGACACTTTTGAAATTAATAAAACACAACTTTTTAAAATTTAATTTTATTGGGTAAATTAAACCAACCTCTTTTCAGGCTTTACAAAATGACCCCCCTTACCCCAAAGTTTCATGAAATGACACTCCCCCTTTGAAGTTTTTATAAATGTAATAGTTTAGTGAATGAAAATAGAAGTGAAGTTACTGCCAAATTAGGAATTTGGTGAGACGTCCTAGAATTTAAAGGCTTTTGTTTATGTAGGACTAATACAGAGTACATGGAAGGTAAGTTTAGTATAAGTAGAAATAGAGACGAAGGAGTGGGAAAACTTGATGGTTAAGAGATACTAAAGAGTGAGAGTTTTTGATATCTTGCATCAATAACTCATAATTCATAAGTATGGAGAGATTGAAGAGAATGTGAATTATAGGATAAGAACAAGATGAATGAAGTGGAAAAACGCATCAAGAGTATTGTATGATGGTAGAATATCTATTAAGTTAAAGGGAAGAATTTATAAGACTACTATACAGCCAACTGTGCTCTATGGTACTGTTAATAACATTAGTAGAGGATTGATAAAAGGTAGAGGAAGGCCAAAAATAACATTAGTAGAAGGAATAAAAAATGACATGTCAATTAGATTAGTAACAAAAAGTATGACTTCAGATTGAATAGAATAGAGAAAAAGAATATACATCGTTGACCCTAATTAATATGTTTAGAATCTATAGTTGAGCCCAAAAAAGTTGGGACTAATACTATGTTTGGTTGGGTAGATTTTAAGGAGGATGAGAAAAAAAAAAAAAAAAAAAGGAGAGAAAATGGGAAAGAAAACATTTTTTGTAAGTATTTGGTTGAAGGGAGGAGAGGAAAAAAACTGGTGGGGCCTTGGTGTTTTCTCCCCAAATTGGTAAGAAAACTAAAGAGAACATAAATGGACTATAGCATCCTTGTGCAGCTTTGCTGTTGCTCAATGTTAACTGGGTTTAATATTTAATTTCCTACTTTGGTTTTTGTCTATACTTCATTCGGTTTTTTTTTTTGTCATGCTCATTCGTTTTTTTTATATGTTTTTTTTTTTTTTTGGTTCATGCCTTCTTTCTTTCTTTTTCTTTTTTATTTTATTTTATAATTTGTTACTTTTTTTTTTAATCTAGTAGGAATATAAAAGTAAATTTATACAAACTACATTTTCTATCCCTTCACTTTTCCATCTTAAACCAAACACTATAAGAGAAAATTAAAATATTTTGTATTCTCTCTCTATTTTCTATTCTCCTACTTTTCTACTCCTCCAATCAAACAGATCTTAAAACTCTGTTGATGTTGTTGTATACATACCTGAGGAGAGGAGTGTCATTTTGTCTATTGTTTGAGCTAAAGTCTTTTTTTAAAATGGAATATTGGGTTAATAAAACAATTGTTTGAGAGGGCATAAACTTAAGTCACTCTCTAACTGATGCATTTATTATACATACCTGAGACTCTGTAATTTTGCGAATTCCCTTTCTTTTTCTTTTTTTTGCGCGGGGTAATTGTTTATGCAGGGGCTATAACCCCTGAGTTCAAGGTCCCTAGACTTAACCGGGTACCACTTGGGCCTACTGGCCCAGTGGTAATTTTGCGAATTCTATTTGAGTAAATGGAAGGGGAAAAATGTTTGCATTTGCTTTTCAGGTATATATATATATATATATATAGGTGTCTATGTCTGCCCGTTTATGTTTCATTTATATGATTTTCCGTACAATTGGTGGACTATTTATGCAGGAGGTATACTCAGTGCTTGTGGTAGTGGACCCTTTCAGAAAGCATTGTCGTCAGATTGGGCTGATCTGATTGATGGGTTTCAAAAGTCAGCACTAGAGTCACGTCTGGGGATACCACTAATATATGGGGTTGATGCAGTACATGGTCACAGTAGTGTTTATGGAGCCACTATATTTCCTCACAATATTGGCTTGGGAGCTACCAGGTTCGTGTTAGACCTCTGTTTCCTCACAATGTCACTTTTCAGTTTTTAGCAAATCTAAAACACACACAAGGAAAGTAAGAAGCAAAAAAATAAAAAATAAAAAATAGGAAGCTAAAGCGGTTAGCTTCATAGCCTCTAAATTCATATATAGCATCCAAATTAAATCATCATATTTCATTCAAAACCAGCAGCAGGAGCATTCCCTGCTTCTCCATTTAATTAATTTGAAAATGTTGGAAAAAAAGAAAATGGAACTTATAATTTAAATTTAGGATCCAAGGAAACAGGTGAAGGGCAAGAGCAATGAATCAATATCCTTTGTTGTGAACCACTATAATATCTCACAGTGCCAGCATATGAACCACCAGCTTACTTTCTCTTTTAGTAGTTGAAACATAGGAAAGAAAAATGATTTCATTTATGGGGAAGGTAAATGACAAAGAACTATTACAGTTAATTTTTGTATTTCTTTACTTAAAATTTCTTAGGAGCCAAGTGGAAGGTTACTGGTCTTGTAGCTTCATAGCCATTTGTACTTTTGAACATGTGATAGGGATGCAGATTTGGTTCAAAAGATTGGGGAAGCAACAGCACTTGAAGTTAGGGCAACCGGCATTAACTGTACTTTTGCTCCTTGTGTGGCTGTAAGTATTATAGATGTACTTTTTTTTTTCTTGGCCATTGTTTGTTATGAAGTGGTTGTATTGGTGAACTAGTAATTCTAAGTTTCAGAGTGTAATACCATTCTGAGTAAAAAGCTTTCTCCAACAAACCGGCTTGGCGTAAACACATATTTGTTTGCAATTCAGCTGATGGTTTCTAATTGGAAGAAGATTGCAGTTATTTACGACTGTAGCAACTGTTTATGTTTTGCAGTTGGCAATATCTGTTGATGATACGCACTTACTTTTGTCTTTGAAAGTTGTCATCATTTTGATAATTTAGTTGATTCCTATAGTTTGGAAAGTAACAAACCTGTTTGAATGTTGAAAATTTGTGTCATATAGCTCAATAAATAACTCACAAAAAAGGGATGACCGATGCAGGAAGCAAGGAAATATTTTTTTTAATTAAGTATTATTTAATTTTGGGGGTCAATTATATTTTTATTGGTTTACTTATCAAAACATGTTTTTATTGGTCAATTAGATTTTTATTCAGCTATTAGAAATTTTTATTTAATTTCTTAGATTTAAGGTTATTTTTGTAATTTAATAATTGGGATCTCCCAAATCAATTAAAATTAAGATTTCCTATGTTAGTTAAGATTAGGTTTAATCCTAGTATTCAATGTAAGGACACTATTGTACTATGGAGACAATTAACAATTTGAATGATAATAAAATTTTGCTTGAAATTCTTCCACTAGTCTAGCACTGACTCCAGACAGCCTTAAATGTTGACTCGTAGTGATTTTTTTTCCTTTGCTTGGTGCAGACTTTAAGCAAGTTTAGGTGTTGACTAATTGATTTCCTATCCTTTATTTTACGGTTCTTTGACACTTTAGGTTTTCTATTCTAGAGTCAAGGGCATTTTAGTAATTCCCCATTTTTTGGTATGGCCCTTAGTCATGGACCATGGGTTGTCGTCTATAAATAAGACTTATTTAGTTTATGAACATTATGTATGGGTTTTGGTTTAATTCAATTAGGATTTTGGTTTACTAGTCAAAGTAGAAGTCCTAGTTCTACTAGGAGAAGCTAAGATTAGGGTCTATATAAGTGTCTTTTTGCACTCAAACAAGTAAGAGTCAATAGATAAAATTATTGAGTAAGAGTCGTGTCTATTCAAGTGTCTTAGGGTACTGTTCATAATACTATTTACTTGTTCTATTCATAACACTGTTCATCATTACTGTTCACATATTACAAAAAAATCTATTTCTATATATATTTTTTCTTTAAATCTAATATTTTCTCTCTTGAACCCTAAACCCTCTTCTATAAAGGTTCCAACCCCAAAATTTACAAATCCTCCTAAACCTTAACTCACCCCAACCATACGTAGATAAATTCCCATAATTTTTCATATGTCAACATGTGTTTAAGAGTGGAGGGTTTTGTTGACAAGCTTCAATCATTGTGGAGCAGGCACAATGTTTGTCGTTTTCTTGTCTTTGTTTTGATAATTCAATAGTGACAACAAGGATGGGGAATTTGAATCCTAGATGTCTTTGATAGAAACACATCTCAATCCACACGGGTTAATGGGTTTGTTTTGACCCATTAGGCCATTGCGATCTCAGTTGGAGTAGTCTTAGAGACTCGAGTTCCTACGTTCTTTAGATCTACCTTTATAGAACTTGAGTCTGAGAAACTCAAGTTCCACGTTAGCTATATGCCAGCATTGAAACTCGAGTCTCAAAGGCTCAATTTTGTTACTGAACTTGAGTTTCACAAACTTGAGATGCTAGTTTACAAAACAATTTCAAAAACGTGCTTACTAATGAAAATGTTCCATAAATCATGTTACATGGCAAATTTCCTCTCAATCTAGGCGTCATAAACTCTCCCACTTAAATCCCCAATCTCTTCGTCAAGGTCTACATTGTGGGGTAGTGTCTCTGAGTTCACATGGGACTATTAGGTTGTCTTTGATACCATTTATAACTACCTAAGGAAAAGCCCTAGCCATATTGTGCTATACCTTCCAAAAGGACTAGTTTAGTCACAATTGAAGCTCCTTATAGTTTTTTATAAAGCCTAGATTGATCTAGTTTATGATTGATGTGTGACTCAACACACACTCACACAACACTCTCATCTAATTCAAATCAATATCCAATCAATTTGGGGTACTGAGGCGGGTAACTTCCTATCAGATAAAATTGTGGGTTCTGAAAGTTTTAACATTAAAATGAGATGTATGATTCATATTGTAAAATCTTTCAATAAGATATCACACTTGGGATTTTAAATTGTGAGCTAGAGTTTGACACTTTGAATAGAACATAGATTCTTATTGTTATTTTCTTTTTTTTATTCTCCCCTGTAAAGGTTCGTTTTATGAACAGAATGTTGAGAAAATTAATTTATGTTTTGACAGGTTTGCAGAGATCCCCGATGGGGGCGATGCTATGAAAGTTACAGTGAAGACACTGAAATCGTTAGAAAGATGACTTCCAGTGTCACAGGCTTGCAGGGCCAGCTACCCCACATACACCCAAAAGGCTACCCTTTTGTGGCTGGGAGGTATGGGGGGAGTCATTCATTTGATTCTATTCACAATTCTTTAAAAAACGAACATTTTATATCTTTGATTAGATTAACTCATTAGCAAATTCATTTTCCAAATAGAATATGTATCTTATTGGTGAAGTAAAAAACAAGACAATGGAACAACAATCTATTTCCTTTCTTTCTTTTCTGTTCAAAGCATTGAGTTTTTTTATGGACTTGGGAAGAATTTTTCTTGATTCTTTTTTATCCCTACTTGTATTGTACTTGGTGTATAAAAACTCACGTTGTCCTCTTTCCATATCTTCTGATTCTAAAGTAGCTATACAGCTAACAGAACTTCATACAACAAGCTTTGTACTAGTACTCAACTTGTTTTATTCTTTCTGGAAATATCTTGATTGTAAATTCCTCTTTTTGATCAATTTAGATTTGGAATATTTAATCCATATAATGAAATGGATCATTGTTAATTCCTCCTTCTATAGCTGTCCATTGGATTCTTTCTCATAATCCCACATTTGATTCTAGGAACAAAGTTATTGCTTGCGCAAAGCATTTTGTAGGAGATGGGGGTACTGATGGGGGAAAGAATGAGGGCAATACCATATCATCGTATGAGGACTTAGAGGGGATTCACATGGCACCTTATCTGGATTGTATTTCTCAGGGAGTTTCCACTATTATGGCATCCTATTCTAGCTGGAATGGGTGTAAACTGCATGCTAACCGTTTTCTCCTGACAGAAATTTTAAAGGATAAGCTAGGTTTCAAGGTAAAAATTGTGATATTACTCATATTATGAAACAAATCAATTTCTTTCCTTGCCAATCCACAGTTTTTCATCGTTGGGTTTGGATATTCTACTGAAAAAGTAGTTTGTACACTTTAATTGATTATTTGCTAGATCTTAAGGCTCGTTTTGTACATGTATTTAAAAACTGAAAATTATTGTTTGAAAACATTTATGAAAATACGTGTGGCTGAAAAAGTGTGTGAAAATACGTATAATGTTGTTTAAAAACTAAAAATTGTTATTTGAAAACACAAACCAAACACCCCCTAAGTCTCCAAAATTTATTGTTGATCAATGAGATGAAAAGATAAACTTATTTTGCTTTCACATTTGTTTTCTTTTCCTATGTTTTTATGTGGGTCTTTCAGGATTTTTTTTTTTTTGGGGGGGTGGTGGGAGGGGGAAGTCTATTAGAGAGCACTTACAGTCATCAAATTCCTCTGCATCTCAATAATTCATGGGTTAGTTTTCTGCTGCAGGGTTTAATTTTTTCTGATTGGTCTGGACTTGACCGACTTAGTGAACCTCGTGGCTCAAATTACCGTTCCTGCATTTCCTCTGCTGTTAAGGCAGGAATAGACATGGTAGAGATTGAACTCCAATTCCAATGCTTAAGTTGCTCTTTTGATTTATGTCTTCTTTGCTTGACTAAGAAACATGCAGGTGATGGTGCCTTATGAATTCAAAAAATTTGTGGAGGGCTTGATAGATCTGGTTGAATCTAGCGAGATATCAATGGCCAGGATTGATGATGCTGTTGAACGGATACTTCGAGTAAAGTTTGTTGCTGGTCTCTTTGAATTTCCTTTCACAAATAGATATTTGCTAGATACAGTTGGTTGCAAGGTAACTTTTGCAGAATTTCTCACATGATGTATTGACATTTTTGGCTTGTTTTAATGTTTTCTTCAGAAATTATTAAAAGCTCTCCCATTTTTCATCAAGCTCAATTTGTATCTTTCCCTTGACTGTGTGTGTTTTTCCACTACTGCTTAAAATTATTAATTTAATTCACATGTAGATGGTATCTTGGCCCAGCACTCTTTTGTAATGCTCAAGCAAATCTTTTCCTTTTCCTACCAAGCCCTAGTCATTCTTGAACTCTAACCTAGGTACTAGTACGGGTACAACATTGTGACACAACAATTTTTGATAAATTAGCCTTTCCTAGCCCTTACCTAGGAAGTAGCAACATGGGTACGGTGCCCCAAATAAAGTGTCCGTGCTTCCTAGACTCTAACCCTTCTTTCCAAAGCTTTACACTTCAAAGCCACAAATTCTCTTAGCCCTAAAGCTTACCACAAGCACACAGACAAATTTCCCAATTTATCCTATGTCAGTAACAAATGCATTATAACTAGTTTCATTGTTATGAACTACAATATATCAAATTATAATGCATTGTGGAGATAATTGAATAATTATTGTTAGCATCCAACTATAACATGCAAGTAAACTCAACTGAATTATTACTTTAAAGCTGAGATGAAGTTTTGGGTTTGAAATTTTCTGCAGTTGCATAGAGATCTAGCACGTGAAGCAGTCCGCAAGTCCTTGGTTCTGTTAAAAAATGGAAAGGATCCTGAGAAATCTTTTCTTCCATTAGACAAAAATGCTAAGAGAATTTGTGTCTTTGGAACACATGCTGATAATCTTGGATATCAGTGTGGAGGGTGGACAATGAAATGGTCTGGAGGCAGCGGCAGGATTACAATTGGTACGCAATGACATTGTTATTCATTATAAGTATTAATCTATATGTTGACTATCACAATCAAAGTGGCAAGATATTTAGCTTTCTAAGACTTTTTTAATATTTAAATTCATTGTGCTAATTTTTATTAAACTTTGTAGGACTAGTTTTTTTTTTTTCCTCTAGGTTCTGTTAATCACTGAAGCCATGTGGCATCTACCTTAACCCAGCCCTACTAATACAAAGTGAACTTTACAAAATTCATGTGTTTAGAGTCTCATTTAAGCTAGTTCTTAAGAAATTTGTGGCCAACTAGGAATGTCTATATGTATCAAGTTAATTTCACTGAATTGAATGCAATGTGGGGAAAATTATTGAAATATGCAAAGGCTTACCCAGTTCATTCTGTTTCTTCAGTGATATATGATTGTACATTTTTCATTGGTGGTGAAGAGAAATCATGCAAAATGTTACTATTTAAGCATGTCTAGGTTAATGTCTACCCCTCACCACCCCCCCTCCCCCCACACACAAAAAAAAAAAATGGAACATAAAGAAAAGACCAGGAAAATTATCTGGGTATGTCCTGTCAGGGTTTCTTTAGTTTAATTGCAACAACATAGTCAGATCTTTTATTGAAACTTTCTTGCTAGTAGGTATCTATGGAAAAGAATTTCATACATTTATATATATTTTTTACGTAACTCCTGGATGCACATTGGAACTGAATTTATGATGTCATTGGATTTTAGGCACAACCATCTTGGATGCTATTAAAGCTGCAGTAGGAGATGAAACAGAAGTAGTTTATGAGCAATATCCATCAGCAGACACCTTAGCACGTCAGGATTTCTCTTTTGCAATTGTAGCTGTTGGTGAAGAACCATATGTAGAGGGCCTTGGTGATAATTCAAAGCTTGTAATCCCCCTCAATGGAGCTGACATAATAAGTTCAGTTGCTGACAGTATCCCCACATTGGTGATTATGGTATCCGGAAGACCTTTACTTTTAGAGCCATTGCTTTTGGATAAGATAGATGCTCTGATTGCTGCTTGGTTGCCTGGCAGTGAAGGAGGGGGAATTGCTGATGTTGTCTTTGGGGATTATGACTTCAAGGGCCGACTACCAGTGACATGGTTTAAACAGGTTGAACAACTGCCTCTGCATATTGGAAACGATTCGTGTGACTCTATGTTTCCCCTAGGCTTTGGGTTGACATGCAATAAGGAGAGATCTCTAGACTGAGTTGTGTAACCAAGGCTGGTCATAAAAATAATTAATCAGAACCACTTATGCAGAAACAGCTGTTACATGATAGATAGATTTTGGATAGAGTTTCCTCCAAAGCACAACGTGGTGGCTCAAATAACCATCCACGTGCACTTTTAGTCATATAATGACTCGCGTTATTTAAAACACATAGATGGTTTTTATGAATCACAATATAATGAGATGGAAGAGATTACTCCAAACCAGTTTGGTGGAAAACTCTGCCCATATATTTTCTCTTGCTATCAAAGTTGTCTGTACTTCATGTATGAATTCGCTCAATTCTCTTCCTATTCTAAGACAGCCCTATGTATCAAATTTTTCTGTACTTCATGTAAGAATTCACTCAATTCTCTTCCTATTCTATGGCAGCCTCATTACCACTGAATCCTAGTTGTTCTCTGTAAACAGGGTATGAGGCCCTGTGGTTTTTGTTGAAGATGAATTATGTTTGCTGAATAAGGGTAAGCAATTTGGCCATGATCAGCTGTTTTATATGGATGAGTGTTTATAATGGATCCTCGTGTTAGCTTATTATTGTGTCTCATGTATTACAATCTCACATCCCCCACAAAATTTTAAGATATCAACTAATGTCTCTTCTGTTTTATCATTCTCCCTTGTCCTGAGATGCCTTTAATCATGTTATAGTCTGATTTTATTTTGCTTATAGGGGTATGAATTGATTGGTGGCTGTATTTACTAATGTTATAGAGATATTTGTGTTTGATCAATTGGGTGTGAAACTAATTCATAGGGCTGTGAACTCACTTGACTGGCAACTAAAAAAATGGGGGAGCTAACTAGTGTGTGGACTATTTAGTATTATAGTTATTTATTTATAAGAATATATAAGAAGGAACAAGAGAGGGCCACAACAACCCATTTCCAACTTTTAAAACAAGAATCCAAGAAGGAAGAGGAGATGGAGATGGGAGGATTATCTTATTGCGGTCATCTTTATGCAAATATTTCATGGAAAGTCAGTTTAATAGTGATATCTTATAGCTCATCAAGATCAAGGTCTGCACGTCAATAGTTAGCGTGCTTCATGTTTTTTTTTTTGTCGGTCAAACAAAAATGTGTTTCCAATTTTTAATTATAAATATACCACTAAATTATAATTTACATTCTTAAATTTAGTGTCATTTTGATTTTACCTCGTAAAGTTTACATTTCATTTGGATTTAAACATTTTATCTGTACCAAGCATTTAAATAGATATTGGTACTTCTTTAAAATATATTGGATTAAATATCAGGTTGTGTCAGCATGTATCTATCATATCAGAAATTTTATGGTATTTTGGCTAGTATTATAAAATAATAAAAAAAAATTTTAAAAAGGTTACAAAATTTGTTATTTAAGCTACTACATTGGATTAATGTACTTAGGATAATATTTGGGTTTATAAAATATGTGGATTTTAAATTTTATTTACGCATGTTTTTTCCCACACACAAACATATATATATATATATATATATATATATATATATATATATATATATATATATATATATATATATATATATATATGTATGTATGTAAATATATAAGTCTTGGTAACCAAGAAACAGTACACTAGTAAGAAACACACACACACATATAAAGGAAGGGGATGAGACAAATGAATACATTCACACGCTAACACCAAAACTGTATGCGGCAATTGGAGTCACAGAGCAAGTGATAAACCCCTCCCAATATCACGCCTTACCGATATGGGATGACTCAACAACACTGAACACCTTTTTTTATTTTTGATAAACAATACCATCTAAGACACACATGTATAGAGGAAGGGGGATGAGTACACTAGTATTAATTGGTATCAAAATATTTTATTTCTTAGGCCAAACCAAAACACCCTCCAATTTAAAATTGACTCTCTTAGTTACATCCACGACTAACATATCAATAAAAGATGTAGATAAATAAATCCTCCAACTAATTATTTATATCAAACACGACCTCTAATTATTGGACAAAATTTAATTTAGTTTTTTAATTATTAATTGCATTAATTTTCATTCATCAACTATTAATAGTATGTCATTTCTATTAAAATAAAATAAAATAAAATAAAAATTCATTCCTCTTTGTCTCTCTCATATTAGTCCTTTAACCAAAGTTAAATCAACGGCATCAATCAAGTTTTAACCTTTAAACCTCGAAGAGAAAGTTAGATTTGAGAGTTGATCATTAGGTAAATCTCAATCATTTTGAGTTTTTAATCTTTTAGAGGTTAGGTAAACCACTTGGCTCAACTCAAGCCTTGGCCTAACAAAAATGTAAGTTCCCAACTTCTCCCCACACACCTATCATTCCCGCTCATTAAATTATATTATAAAGACATCTCTCCTTCACACTCTCACAGCTCCTTCTCCCACTTAGTCATCAAAATATTGAAAGACAAAAGGCTCTGCTCAAAACTTGCTTATTCCACTAGTTAGAATCGAAGCTGAAAAAAGGCTGATCAGAATGAGCAAAGCAGAGGAGGACATGAATTGCATTTACAGAGATCCCAACCAACCCGTAGAGGCTCGTGTCAGAGACCTTCTTTCTCGAATGACTTTGAAAGAGAAGGCTGGCCAGATGACCCAGATTGAGCGCCGTGTTGCCACCCCAGATGCCATCAAAGACCTCTCTATTGGTACTCTCTCTAGCTCTCTCAATTTTTATTTATTTTTTTTATTATTCAATAGTTATGAAGGCCAGGGGTATGTGTTTGAAAATATATGTACGAAAATATGTGTTGTTTAAAAATATGTGTGGGTAAAAAGTACATGAAAATCCATATAATATTATTTAAAAACTAAAAATATGCGTTAGCGTGTGTCTACCCATCAATCAACCCCTTGAATTTTGAGTGGCTTCAAAACACTAAGAAGGGACGACTAGTTAAGCTATAAGGCCTATTATTGTGAAATTTATTTCAAGTTTGTGTCTTTGTAAAGTGAAACTGCCTTTTCCTTTTGTGTAGTGAACTAGTCATTTGGACCCACATGACATATTTGTATTTATTTTAAGTGTATGGAAGCAAAACATTAGAAAAAACAAATGTATGTTTCTTTCATGCATTTTTTCATACAATTGATGAACTATATTTTTGTGTCTTTGTAAAGTGAAACTGCTTTTTCCTTGTGTATTGTACTAGTTATTTGGACCCACTTAACATTTTTGTATTTATTTTAAGTGTATGGAAGAAAAACATTGAAAAAAACAAATGTATGTTTCGTTCATGCATTTTTTCATACAATTGGTGAACTATATTTTTGTAGGGAGTATACTGAGTGCTGGTGGCAGTGGACCTTTTGATGATAATGCATTGACAGCATTGTCATCGGATTGGGCTGATATGGTTGATGGGTTTCAAAAGTCAGCACTAGAGTCACGGCTGGGGATACCGCTTATATATGGGGTTGATGCGGTTCATGGTAACAATAATATTTATGGTGCTACTATATTTCCACACAATGTGGGCCTTGGATCTACCAGGTTAGTGTTGAATTCATTTCTGTCCCTGCCAATCTTACATTATTTCTCACTTTTCAGCAAAACTAAAACACACACAAGGAAACTAAAGGGTCTTGTGACTCAGTGGCATTGTGTGGTTCTCTCCATGTGGAGAATATGAAAAAATAGCTAGCTTTGCATACTTCAAATTCATACATTGCACTATATTTCATAGAATATTGGCCTTAATTAATACTAGCAGCAATAGTATTACCTAATTCTCTGTATAATTATTGTGAAAATGTTGGGGGAAAAACTATGAAAATTCTAATTTTAATTTAGGATCTAAGGAAACAGGAGGGGCAAGAGCTCAATATCCTTAGTTGCGAACTGCTATAATTTCTCACAATGCAAGCCTATGAATCACCGGCCTAGTTTAGTTTATAGTAGTTGAATGTTGAAAAATAGGAAAGAAAATTTTCATTTATTGGGAAGCTAAATGACAAAGAACTATAACAGTTAACCTGTTCTATTACTATTCTTGAAATTTCATAGCGTCCAATGGAAGGTTACTGGTCTTGTAGCTTCAGAACCGCTTATACTTTTGAATTTGTAATAGGGATGCAGATTTGGTTCGAAAGATTGGGGAAGCAACAGCACTTGAAGTTAGGGCTAGCGGCATTCACTATAGTTTTGCTCCTTGTGTAGCTGTAAGTATATGTGTAATTTTTTTTTTTTTTTGTTTGGCCATTATTTCTTTAATGTCAGTTGCAATGATTGAGTCAACTAACAAAGTATGTTTCAGAGTGTAATACCAATTATGAGTAAAGCTTCCTCTAGCAACCCAACTTGCTGTAAATGATGAAAAAACTAAATCAAGATCCACATAATAAAATGAGCAAATAGATCTATAACACTCTCTAGAATCACTAGTGTATATTAAAAGAGCAACAATATGAGTGGGTACATGTGACTCACCTTATGATGTTGATTATGAACCCGCCATGAGAACAAGAAGCTTGCTTGATATATTAGCATGGAATGTGTGTTTGTGTGGTGAGAAACATGTGCTACACCTCTTCCCTTACACTCTCTTGTTCATTTAGTTAGCACACTGGCACTACATATATTATATATGAGAGTATCAAAATATATTGATATTTAATTGGCCATACCAGTACTTTGACAAGTAGAGGATAAGGATCCTTCCATTGTGTAAGAACTCAAAGCAAGCTTGTCCCATTAAGGGCTGCCTAAAACCAAACAAAACACACATCACAAATCCATAGTCTTGTCTACTATATATTACTGCAAACAAATGCTCAACAAATGAACTCCAACTAAGGCAGATTTTGTTAGATACTCAAAAAATGACTATGCTAGTCCACAAATTTTTTAAAGGAAAAAAATGCTTACAAACACAGTTGCTTGCAATTCAACAAAGGGTTTCTAATTGGAAGAACATTGCATCTTTTTATTGATGCGGCAGCTGTTTATGCTTGGCAATATTTGTGGATGATAGTAACTGAGTTTTGTCTTTCAATGTTGATGCCATTTTGATAATTTAGTTAAAATCTCTAGTGTAAAGAAATAACAAACTTGTTTAAATTTTGAAAAAGCTTGTGTCATAAGGTATAAGCTCAATAAATACAAACAAGGATGACAAGCAAGACCTCTTAATAAGGTTTAGTAGGTGATCCATATTCTAATATTATAATTTCTCAAAAAAGATTATTGTGTTTATCACATATCTATTGGTAATAGGAGCAATGATTTGCCACCTTGGGGAGACCTAGGCGAATGACCCATGGAATATGGCTAGAGAAATTAGCTGTGTGAACTAGCTACCCAGTAAAGTTTTATACCCTGAATACCTAATGTTGGCTACGTGAATCCTCCTTTTCCATTTGCTATATTTAGGGTTCTATTTTGTTAAATTTGTAGGCCAACATGTCCTTTTTTATACCCCAATGAACTTTAGATCTTCCCATCATTCTTGTGGTAATTCAAAACCATATGATTCCTTATTGTTGCATTATTTATCTTCGTTGTAAAAGGCCAAACCATCAAACCATACTAATTTTATAGGATTGCACTGCTCCACAAGATTTCACTTTCCCACCATATGAATTACAAAATTATATAATTAAATTTTTTTTATTTTGTGGGTGTGTGAGTTTTTAGACACAGTTATTTATTTTTGTATGTATGTATACATGTATATTATAAAATCTAATCCAACATTTTACTAAGTCAAGGTAACTTTCTAATAAGATAAAATTGTAAATCTTGAAAGATTTAATATTAAAATATAACAAAAACAACCAAGCCTTAATCCCAAAACTTTTAGCATTGACCATGGTAACTCAACAGATTAGTCATGGTCAGTCAGCCTTATGTGTTGTACACTTATCTAAAGTATATCCTCTATTACCTCCTTAATTTTCATGTCCCTTTTAACTACTTCTACTAATATTTTTTTAGGTCTTCCTCTACATTTTTTGATTTTCATTCCCTCAACTTGAATCAACTGACTCTTTCTCATTGGTACATTAGTTGCTTTCCTCTCCACATGACTAACCATCTCAAGTGACTTTCCATCATCTTTTCATTAATAGTGGCCTCCCCTATCTTTAAGTGAATGTCTCCATTTCAAATCCTTTTCGTTCCTTGTATTTCTACTTATCTATTTTAACAATCTCACTTCCACTACACTCATTTTATGAACACATTGTTTTTTTAACAGCTCAATATTTAATACCAAAGATTTAATATTCAAATGAGATGTAAGATTTGTATTGCGAAATCTTTCAATAAGATATCACACCTGAGATTTAACCTATAATTAATATATATATATATATATATATATATATATATATATATCACACCTGGGATTTCAAACTGTGAGCTTTAGTTCAACTAGTACATGGATCTTTTCTTTCATCTTCTTCTTTGTGTTGTATACTGTAAAAATTTGGTTTGTGAAAAACATATTGTTGAGAAAACTCACTTACTTGGGTTCTGACAGGTATGCAGAGATCCCAGATGGGGAAGATGCTATGAGAGTTACAGTGAAGACACTGAAATTGTTAGAAAGATGACTTCCATTGTCACAGGATTGCAGGGCCAGCCACCTCATGAACACACAAAAGGCTACCCTTTTGTGGCTGGGAGGTAGAGAAGAGTCATTGTTATGATTCCATTTGCAATTTTTTAATAAAAATTTTGTATCTTTAATCAAATTTACTAATCAGCAAATTCATTTTCCAAATTAGTCATCAATTTAAATATGTAACATAATGATCAGAAAACATGTGACAACTGAAGAACAATTTGCTTTTCTTTCTTTTATGTTCAAACCAAGGAGTTTTGTCTCTTAAATTAAACTAGTTTGCAATTCATCTGGACTCTAGGAAGAATATTCCTGCTTCATTTTTCTCCACAGTTGTATTGTATTTGCTATATATAAAATTGTGTGGTCCTGTTTTCACATCTTTTGATTGTTAAGTTGTTATACAGCTGATGTAACAGACTCCATTCTTTTACTCATAATGTGGACATACCTTGATGGTAGATTCCTCTGTTAACAGCCATCCTTTGGATTTTTTCTGATAATCTGACTTTTGATTCCAGGAACAATGTTATTGCTTGTGCAAAGCATTTTGTTGGAGATGGGGGCACAGATCGGGGAATAAATGAGGGGGATACCATATCATCATATGAGGACTTAGAAAGGATCCATATGGCACCTTATCTTGACTGTATTTCTCAGGGAGTTTCCACTGTTATGGCATCCTATTCTAGCTGGAATGGCAGTAAACTCCATGCCGACCGTTTTCTCTTGACAGAAGTTTTAAAAGACAAGCTAGGTTTTAAGGTAAAAATCCTGATAGTACTCATTTTGTGAGACAAATCAATTTGTTTTTCTTGTCATTATACAGTTTTATAATCAAGCATTAGGGTATTCTACTGGAAAAAGGATTGATTTATTTTTTGCTAGCTTTCAAGTCTCGAATTTTCTTCTTGTTGATCAATTACATGAAAAGAGAAACCTCTAATTTTGTTATCACTTTTTTTTTTTTTCCAAATTCAAAGTATTTGGGTCTTTGAGGACTGGGTTGCAGAAAAGGTGGGGGAGGGGCGAGGCTATTAGAAAAATTTCCCTCACAGGAATCAAATTCCTTTATTTTTGTTAGGTTATGAGATTACAGTTCATATACAGCTTAATATATCTTGAGGCAGTATTCTGCTACAGGGTTTTGTAATTTCTGACTGGGAAGGACTTGACCGTCTTAGTGAACCTCGTGGCTCAAACTATCGCTTCTGCATTTCCACTGCCATTAATGCAGGAATAGACATGGTAGAGATTGAACTTCAATTACAGTGCCTAAGCTAAGGTTTCTTCCTTGATTTAAGTTGTCCTCTGCCTAACTGAGAAAATATGCAGGTGATGGTGCCTTTTAAATTTGATTTTGTGGAGGATTTGATAGTTCTGGTTGAATCAGGCAAGATACCAATGGCCAGGATTGATGATGCTGTTGAACGGATACTTAGAGTGAAGTTTGTAGCTGGTATTTTTGAATTTCCTTTCACGGATAGATCTTTACTAGATACCGTTGGTTGCAAGGTAACTTTTGCAGAATTTAGCACATGGTCTATTGATGCTTTTGCATGGTTTAAATGTTTTATCTTTAGAAAATGCAGAAGCATCCCCAAATTTCATCAAGCCGAATTAGTCATCCCTCCCATGAATTTGGCCTCCTTTTCTGTCCTTCTGTCTATGATAAACATACACTAAAGGAAGAAAAACAATCTGAATCAGGAAGTAGTCTATTTCTTCTTCTTCTTCTTTTCCCCAAGGATAGAACAAACTGATTTTTTAGGTCCTTTTTCTCATATCCTAAATTGTCTACACTGACCCTGGTGAGAATGGTGGGATGGCCTGAGCCAAAGGCTAAAAGTCTATCCTTGTAAATAAATCTTCATAGTTCTTGCCAAATTTGCAAAATCTAACTTCCTATTTTGTTGCCAAATATTGCATTTATGCATGAATATTACCTGGAACCCCATAGTTACACAAGAATTGTAACTAAAAAAAGTGAAGTACTATTACGTGAGAAGCATGGATCACTGGCAACTATGGACAGAAAAGGGAGAAAATAAGGCAAGAGGAAGAAGCATTATTTATTATTTTATTTTGGTAAGTTAAGGCTTCATTCAATTAAAAGATAAAGAAATTCCAATAGTGGTTAACCTGTTAGCATACACACCAGCAGTGTCTAAACTAAAAAGGAAAGCTACATCAGGGGAGGAAGAAGCATTTCTAAAGGCCAAGAATCACTAAAATTAATGCATCTTGAGTCCTCAAAAGTATTTTAACACTGAGGATGAATGGATCCTGATAATAAATTAGAAATACTTGCATTATTACTATTTTTGTTGCTATGATTTGCAAGTAACCCAACTAATTTTATTATTTCAAAGCTCAGATAAAGTTTTAGCTTTGAAATGTTCTGCAGTTGCACAGAGATCTAGCACGTGAAGCAGTCCGCAAGTCCTTGGTTCTGTTAAAAAATGGAAAGGATTCTAAGAAACCTTTTCTTCCTTTAGACAGAAATGCTAAAAGAATTTTTGTTACTGGAACACATGCTGATAATCTTGGATATCAGTGTGGAGGCTGGACAGCTACTTGGTATGGGGGCAGCGGCAGGATTACAATCGGTACAAATTACATTATACTAAGTTTTAAGCTATATATTGACTCTCACAATCAAAGTGACAAGATATTAGCTTTTTGAGGCACTTGTTTTTATTAAAACTCATTTTCCTATTTTCTAAGACTTTTCAGTGTTATTCATTGTGCTATGTTTATTTACCTTTGTAAGGCTGGTTTTATATCTCTGGGTTCTGTTTATCACTGAAGCCATTTGGCATCTGGCTTAATCCCAGCTCTCCTAATGTAGAGTGCTCTTTGTAACCAGGGAAACAAAACAATTAAAAAAAATCTTATCGTAACAAGGAAAAAGGATACAATAAAAATATCATAAATTTTGTCACAAATGGTCTGAATCAAAGTGTGCAGCAATCTATATGATTCAAGTTAATTTGAACAACTTGCATTAAATGCATGGAAGATTTTTGAAATATTCAAAACTTTGTTCCTAGAAGACATCTATGGGCACAAATTTTATAAATTTAGATATTTCTTTATATGAGTACGTAACTCTTGGATGCACATTGGGACTGAACCTATGATGTCAATGGATTTTAGGCACAACCATCTTGGATGCAATCAAAGCAGCAGTGGGCAATGAAACAGAAGTAGTTTACGAGGAATTTCCATCAGCAGACACCTTAGCACGTCACGATTTCTCTTTTGCAATTGTAGCTGTTGGTGAAGAACCTTATGCAGAGACCCCTGGGGATAATACAGAACTTGTAATCCCCTTTAATGGAGCTGACATAATAAGTTCGGTTGCTAACAGTATCCCCACATTGGTGATTCTGGTATCTGGAAGACCCTTAGTTTTAGAGCCATGGCTTTTGGAAAAGATGGATGCTCTGATTGCTGCTTGGTTGCCTGGAAGTGAAGGAGGGGGAATTACTGATGTGATCTTTGGGGATTGCGACTTCAAGGGCCGACTACCAGTGACATGGTTTAAGCAGGTCGAACAATTGCCTTTGCATATTGGAATCAATTCATATGACCCTTTATTCCCCCTAGGCTTTGGGTTGACAAGCACCAAGGAGAACTCTTCAGACTGATTAGTTGTGTAACCAAGGCTGGTTGGGAAAATTGAGTTTCTCAAACCACTTATGCAGAAACAGCCTATCCATGAATAGATTTTCCCTTGGTATCAAAAGTTGTGTGTACTTAGGGTATGAATTCACCCACTTCCTTTCTTATTATTCTACCACAGCCCCATTTCTACTAAGGCTCATTGTTATTTTCCTGTGCACAGTGCATGGGGTCCATCGCTGCTTTTTTGTGGAAAATAATTAAAGTTTGTTGAATAAGGGTAAGCAATTCGCATTAGCTTATTATTTGATCTCTTGTATTACAATCTCACATTCCCCACAAAACTTAAAGATTTTAAGATCATGTTATAGTCTGATGCTCAGATGTATTTTGCTTGTAGGAGTATAAAATCCTTGAGTGGCTTTTTTTTACTAATGCTATAGAGAAATGATATATTCTGCTTCCCATAATCCCATCCCTATGTTCCTTTTAGGATATGTAATGTAAGCCCCCACTAGATTATTCATACATCTTTGTGGGAATAATCCCTTGTGGGCCATTGGAGCAATTTAGAGAATCACACTCGCACTATAGTAGATGACAAAACTAACCACTGAACAGTCTGAACTTTTCCTCAGTTTCTTTATCTTATGTAAGAATTGGAGCTTCACCCAGATACATCAGTTCCAAGTTTGATTCACTAAAAGCCGTTTTAAGAATCAGAATCTTGTTCAACAAATAGAGAAAACCAGATGACCGAAAGTGTGAAGCTGCGATACTATGTATGTGGTTACAACTTGTTAGGGTGTTGATCAAAGTAAGAATAAAGTGGACTATATGCTTTCCTTTGCAACTTGCTGAAATGCTTCTCCTTTTTTATGAAAAAGGTAGGTAGTTTGTCATCTACTACAGAAAAAAACTAATTGGAAACGGCCATATTGCTCTTGTTGCCCTCAATTCCTTGCTTAATGGATGGGACTGAATATACCATATGCAAGTCATATGGGTGGTTAGTAGGCTTTTTATGATAGTTAGTGCTACATAGTGCTAAAGAAAAAAATAAATAAAATACTAGTAACAAAGTGAGGGAGGAAAAAGAAATATAATAACAACAGCAACGACAATAGGAGAGAAAGGGAATGAGATACGGTACCTAGAATATCAAATATTGTATTAAGCATTTGTCATTTTGTTATTAATGCCAACTCATCCTAGTCAATATCCATTTGAGAATTACTTATTTTCAGTAGTTTATTTGTATAATATGAAAAAAAAAAAAAAAAAAGAAGCTAAAAGTTAGATTATTTGAAATAAAGCTAAAACAGAAAAAGTGTGAGACCCACAAATAGTACATAAAATAAGCAAAAAACTAAATTATAATCACTTCCCAAACTCACATTAGTGAATCCATCAAATTCATTGAGCAATCAATTAATCTTGTTAGAATAATGATTATGTGATTAAATTCATAATTTTCTAATAACTTAAACTTTCAAAATAATTGGTAATTTATTATAGTATTATAGTATGAGGTCATGCATGATGGTGAGTGTTAGAATAATTGTTAAATAATTAAATTCACCACTTAACTTAAACTTTTGGAAGAATTGGTAATTTATCAAATTTTAATAAATAATAAAATTCAAAAATTTGAAGAAGAGGGAGAATTAGAATTACCAAGAGAAAGAAATTATGGAATATTTTCTACATTTCTCATTGCAATATTCATCGCATGCATTGAATATATGCATCTTTCTTTTTACAGTTTGTGGATCTTATAACTGTGTGGGATCCACACACTATGAAAGGAATGATGCATATATGTGATTTATGAGATATCTTCTCATTCCTCTCTACAAAGTTCATGTGCATGCGTACGCAAAAGAAGCAAAACTATTTTCATCATTGAAAAAAATTAAAATCATATAATTAGTGACCATTTTTAATGGGTACTATTAACAAATGCTCTAAAGGCACATGTTAAGGATAAATAAATGTTCAATTATGAATTGCAATACACATTTCTCATTGCAATATTCATCGCATGCATTGAATATATGCATCTTTCCTTTTACAGTTTGTGAACCTTATAACTATGCGGGATCCACACACTATGAAAGGAATGATGCATATATGTGATTCATGAAATATCTTCTCATCCCTCTCTATAAAGTTCATGTGCGTGTGTACGCAAAAGAAGAAATACCATCTTTGTCTTAAAAAAAAAAAAAAATGCATAATTAGTAACTATTTTTAATGGGTACTATTAACAAATGCCCTAAAAACATATATTAAAGATAAATAAATGCTCAATTATGAATTGCAATACACCTTTTTCGAAGAATAAAATACACTTGTTAATGAGTCATTGGCTTACATGAACATATTCATTGCAAAAAAAAAAACATTATCAAGTTAAGGCATTAAATTTTTCTCAACAACTTCCCTCGAAACATCTGTTAACAAAAGCCTTCATTTAAATCTGGAACAAGTGGAGTTGCAGTTCATCAATCATTATGCTACCATGTCTGTATTGGGTGAAAAACCATAAGTTCAATGCCGCAATCAATTAGTAGCAAGATTCTTGGAGGGAGAGAGAGAGAGCAAAGTTGATAGCTGAACTAGAGTCTAGAGTGTATGTGCAACTTCACTGAATTGTGATGTTGGATAATAATTGCTACTTTGTCTTATTAGAAGATCGTCATTAGCTCAACATAGCACTTAATTAAGAAGAAGATTCTTGTTCCAAGGAAAAAAGAAAGAGAAAAGAAATACGAGGGTCAATGAAATTTCTCCACCAAAAAGAGAATCTCAAAGCCCCATTTAGAGACATGAAAGTGTAAGCTACACTGATTAATAAAAGGTAAAGAACTCTTTCTGCCTAATGAAAAGCTAAGTAGTTTGTCTCCATGAACGGGATCACAATTTGTCTCTAAATGTAGAGAACAGTGAAACCATTAATTTTTAGTTTAGTTTAGTTTAGTTGGTTGGTGCCGTACACTTTGAATAACTAAACCCATGCATTATGCTTTCTTGGACTGACTCACAAATGGTCTCGTGCTTGTGCTACAGTCTTTACCACCAATCCACGACCAAATCCAGGAGAGAGAGAGAAAAATCATAAGTTACTAAGGGTAATCCAACATGAATCTTACTTTGTACCATATATTATTATAATTTAATCATTAATAAAATACTTTTGTGAGGAATCTTCTTCTCCATAACAAGATCTCTTGAAAAAGATCTCACATGTAAAAATAGATACTGATTACCAATGGGAAAAAAAAAAAAAGGGCTTTAAGCCTATGATGCTTCAAGTTAGTGCATGTAGTGTCAGCATCGACTATGCTCAGGAGTTCAAGGGCCAGTCAAATAGGCCATTTTAGGTCTAGGAAAAATTAGATTAGTGAAATAGTCAGTTAAAAAGAAAGATAGGCAATCAGATACTAAGCAAAACCAAACTGAGTGCTTAACTGACTCGGCCGATTTTAAATGAGCATCCAATTTGGTTTAGTTTTGTGACTTTTGTCCTCAATAATACGTGTAAAGTGCACAAATTAATACTAGACTGTTCATAGACAAAACACTATACCATTAGGCAAAGCCACCTAGGATTCCAAAAATGTTTTGATTTGATTCACATAAGGAACTTTTGCTCTTGAATTCAGCCATATATGCCTGCAAATATTTGAGGTTTGAGTCATTTGACAAATTTCACTTAATTTTCTTAAGCATGATATTAACTGGTCATGTGAAATACGCATAGAATTTAATAACCCGTCTTTTGCAAGTCGAAATATGTAGACAGGTCTATCCTAAAACATTCTGGAAAAGGATCCTCTCCAAATGAAATAGATACAACGTCTTCAACTTATGATTGAAGAAACTTATCTCACTAACGCCTTCATCTCTCCATGCAAACTTGGACTTTCATAGGTTTGCTTATTAATGCATAATCACTCTGCATTCTAATCTCATCTTAGACAGAACCATTTTTGAGGTATCAAATGATGGACTGTCAACTGTGTGATTGACCTTTCTGCTTCAAAACTATTTCCTATGTCTTTGCAGGAACTAGCATTATTAGGTCCTCTGAGTCCAAAAAAATGTGACCTATCCAAAAACTCCCATTTATCAGTCCCATGTTTGAGACTCTTTTCCACTCAATTTCACAGTTCAGAATTTGAAGTTTCAAGAGGAAAAGACAATCCTTGTCCACTTCAAGTTGATATACTATGGACTAACCCATGTTCTGAATAACATATTCACATAAAACCATGAAAAAAGCACAAACACAGCTATACTAGCAAATAGAATAGAGAGATGGCGGTTCAAGCCATTGAGAATCAAAACAACTGCTATCTCATCCATGAGAGTAGTGCTGTGCAGAATGCAATTGGAAAACCATATTTTGAGGTCCAATATTGTAAGCTTCATGAGCAACACCTCTGTGCAGATTTTGACCCTCCAATTTTATCCCATAAGAGTTATAAGGAGAGGTCATGAACATATTCCCATATGTTTGGTTGAAAGCCATGGTTGCTCCACCTCCACCATTTGGCTGATTCCATTGAAAAGGTGTTCTGCCCGTGGCTGCGGAATTTGACTGCTGCTGGTTGTGATGGTGATGAAGCACTGTAGAGTGTTCCGGGGACGCGGGTCTTTTATTGTCTGGTGAAGGACTTTTCATGTCAATGAGATTAACAGTAGTAATATCATGGATGCTTGCTCTCCGCTTATCTTTCCCTCCAGAAAGCTGCCTGATGAAGTACTTCTGAGCATGGCTAGCCACCTGAGTTGGTGTCCTAGTCACAACAAAATTGCGCGAGATATTTCTCCAGTCTCCTTTGCCATACTTTTTCAGTCCCATCAGAAACAATCTGCAGGAGATAATTAAAATTTCATGTCAAAAAAACATGGGAAAGACGAAGATTAAGACGAGTAACTACCTGGAAAAGTTCCCCCCCTAAAACAGTGAAGGAATTTAATGAACTACAAATGAATGAAAATATCCTAACCACAATCTCAACAGTGTTTTGGCCACTGGGTCACATGTACATGCATAAAAAACCATAAACTTCATAAATTATATATCCCCCAAAAGACAATTCCAAGAATTTATGCTTTGTTGTTATGACTTATAATATCATATCATATCCTAAAAAGTAGATTTTTATTGATCTCAAACCAAACCAAACAAATCCTAGTTCAGGTTCTGAACTCTGTACTAAAGTTTTGTGCCGTATCAGATATCACATTTAAAACTCTAGCATTACGTAAAAAACAAGCAGAAGCACTTATCCAAAAAAAAAAAAAAAAACAAGCAAAAGCAAGAAAATGAAAACAAAAATGCAAAACTTAATAATAAAAAAGACTTACTTATGCTCCTCCTCTGTCCATGGAACCCCTTTCTTTCTCTCCTGCTCAGTTGGGCGGGCCGAGGAAGATCTCTTTCCGGCGATGGTATAGGATTGTCTAAACCCATCATAGGCAAGGGCATGGCTATTCCAATCCAATGTGAATGGTGAAGTAGAGGTAGTGTAACCAGGAATTGGTATAAGCCCTGCCTCTATATTATTAACATCAACTTCCAAGTCTCTGTATTGCTTCATCACATCCCCAACAGTCTTTCCGGGGATCATGGCCGCCACTTTGTGCCATCGATCCGGGGACTCCTTGTCGTACACGGCCAGCGCGTTTTCGAACAGCTTGTTCTCCGCCGGAGTCCATTTCGAGCTCTTGCTCTCGTGGTCCAGACCCCAATTAGGGGGCAGAATTTCAGTTTCCCACTTCATCACGTCCCAATTTACCATGCACCAACTAATTCTGAAACCAATCAACTCTCCCAAACCCCGCAGAAGTAGGAGCTTTGTGTACTGGTTACGACTTTTATATATGTTTTTTTTTTTTTTTTTTTGGTTATTTATTGCAAATTGCAAATTTGAGGCTTTTGAATATTGGTGAAAACAGAGGAAAAGGCAGAGAGAGACAGAGGAAAATGAAAATGCAGAGTGGTGGACTGGAGGTTGAGGTTTCAGGGAAATAATAATATCAATGTTAAATCATGAAGCATTTTGAAAGGAATCAGAATACCTTTTCCTTTTTTGTGCATAGCAATAGCATAGGCATACTATGAGCAAGAGGAATCTAAAAAAAAGGCCCACCTTTTCAAAGAACCAAAAACAAAACAAAATGTAACTAAATTAATTCAAAATTGAATTTAATTTAGCTGCTCCATTATTATACAACCCTAGAAGTACCACAAACTGACGAGTACTGACGACTGAGATCTGAACCCAATGGCCTTCCAAGGAAAACAAGCAGAAACAGAACAAAACAGCAAGGACCCAGATGCTATTTCAAGAAAAATGGAGCAGAAAATTGATCAGAATTCAAAAGCTGAGAACTTTCAAGTTAGAGTTAACTAACACTTGTATCTTTAAACAGCTGAACACCCTTGAAATCCCAATTCCAATTGGGTAAGAAAAAGGAAGCTGAGGACTCAGAAAAGGAATCAAACAAGCTAGAAATGAATACCCAATTGGCTGTTGAAGTTGGAACTCTCAAGGAAATTAGAGTTCAAGAAAAAAAGGCTGGTCAAGATCTCTTCTTTCTTTCTTTTCCCTGTGGCCTGAGCTACAAAGAAAAGAGAAGAAAGAAAAGAAGTAAATGATACTAGAGAAAAAAAAATTTGAGAAACTGAAAAGCAAGTTTAGTAAAGCTACAAGGAATGAATCTAAATTTTGCTTAAAATGTTTGGGGAGAGAGACTGAGAGAGAGAGAGAGAGATAAAAGATGGGTTTGAAGGTGGTGGGCTATGATTGGTGGGGATGGTGTTTGTGGATAGTGCAACTTAAGGAAAGCTTTCCCTTATTATGATACACCCTCCCCCTGTTGAAGACTGCTCTCTCTTTATTTGTTTCAAAAATTAATTTAAATTGTTTCAAAAATTAATTTAAATTAAATAAATACTTAGTGAAGGCCATTTTTTTTCTCTCTCTTTTTTTTTTTTTTCAAATTTTGATGTGTGAATAAAACAAGGACTGGCAGTTCATGATGAATGATGGAAGCTCACCTGTACTGCACTTTAGTCATTATTGCACTTACCGTGTGATGACATGACTTTAGGAAAATTCTCTTTGACCAATTTTGATCAGATAATTATTATGTTTTTTTGTTGTTGCTGTCTGATTTAAGATGTTGCCTAGCCGTCAAAGCAACGGTCCAGATCAATGGTAAATTAGTAAAGAGAGATGTGAAGGGCAATCGGTGCTCAAATGAATAAAGCGAATAAAATGAGTCTTGCTCTTACCTATATGTAGAAAGTCAAAAAAAGTAAATAGAAGTTGGACTAAATTATTGAAAGTGGCTTTGACGGTTTAAAAGGGGAAAAAAATATTAGGAAATTTTCGAGTAAGATGTGGTTTTTTCTTTCATATTTATAATGAATCATATCACAAATGTTAGAAAATAAAACTCCATATTACTATACTTTGAAAATACTTAATAATTACTCCTAAAAAATTGTTGAATTGTGGAAATTTTACTTTAACAATTGTTGGTAGAAAATTTTTAAAAAAATTGTAGGTACAAAACTCTAAAAAAGTATTCTCATTTGGTGCTTTAAAATGTGGTTGTAACTATTTTACATTTATTGTAATACCAATTGCTTAACTTACACCAACTGTGGGTTCCAGTTAGCTCAATTGGTAAAGTCTTTGATGGTTGTATAAGAGATTTGGGGTTCAATTCTCGTCTACACCAAAAAACTGATTGGTGTCTTGGTCTAATAATAAAAAGCTATCATTAGGAGTGGACGAAAAAAAAAAAAAAAATTACACCAATTGCTTAACTTACGCAAATGCTTTAACATGGTAGAGATTTTTGAATTTTGCCACAGTATAAAAATAGATGTCCATTGTAGCAACATTTATATCATAAATACTATTATTTTATTCCACCCAATTATTTTAATCTCATAAAAAGAATAAAGTATAGAATGTAAAGTGCATAATTATAGTGGTAATAATAAGAAAGTCAAAATATGAGATGTTTGGTGTACCATTAAAATAGAAAAATTAATGAATATCTTAATAGTATTAGTTAATAAAATTAATTTTTTGACAATTTTATATTTCTTTCTTATGAAAGTGATATTAAGAAATTAATAAAATAATATATTAATAAATATTCTAAAAACACTTGTTAACATAATCTTTATTAAAATGGCAAAGTAAAATAAATAAAATAATTTTTTGAATATGTAATATCTTTTATTTATTTTTTTTTTTTCTCGTTTGGAAGTGTGAATGCTCTAAATAAGTTTACCCCTAGCACTTGCAAGTTGATGCTGTGGGCCCCCCCACACTGTTACAAGTTATTGGCGTTCTCATTGGACAGCCTCCCCCACATAATTGTATATATGGGTTATGATCTCAAGGCAGAGAATCTGGGTCCTTCACAAGGGCACTGATTCTCACACACGTGGCACTATTTGATCGGTTCAAACATGCTGCACTACTCAGTCCAAGGCAGAAGCTGACAACTTGGGTTACCCTCCAATTAGCTGGATCCATGTCAGAGCATTAAAAACTCTAATCATGGGACCAACCACACATAATTGTAACTCTTTGGCCATAACCAGCCAACCACCGCCTCTCACATCTCTTCACCACTTTTTTTTTTTGGTTTTTTTTTTTTTTTTTCTGCGTTGTTGGTTAGTGGAATTGAGTAGGAGAATTATTATATACTCCACGCGCTTTGATTAGCGCGTGTTGGAAAGGCACTAATCAGAGACCGACAAAAGAGTACGACCCACGAAAACACCAGTTAAAAAGGTTCACATGTCAAACTCGTGAACGGAGAGTGTGGCACGCGCCGACCAAGATGGTTGAGCTCCACCGCCACTCTCTCTCTCAACCAATACAACCAAGCGGTCCCCTTCTTGATGTGACCAACTGCTCCACTGCTTCTGTCTTTGTCCTCTCTTTTCTCTCTGTTGGAAATCTATACGGCTAGGCTTCCAAGTCCCCAAAACCGCCTTCCTCAGTCATTGTTATGGTAGCACCTTTGAAATTTTAGTTGGAATACTTTCTAGTACTTTTTTTTTTTTTTTTTTTCTTCCTTCATATTTTAATTTTTTTTTTAGCAATAAAACAAATCAAAGATTTATCTATTTATATTTATGCTATTATTTAAAGGGTTTCTCCTGTTTGAATCGTAATTTTTTTTTTCCCCCTAAATACCTCTACAGCTTACTTTAAGTATTACTATTTAAGAAACTTTCCTGATTTAGATTTTTCATTTTTTTTTTTTTGTTTAAAAATGCTCCTACACCCATATGTTTAAGTAGAGACAAAACTAAAAGATAATCCGGTAAAAATACAACTTTAACTCCCACTAAAATATTGCCTAAAAAATATGGTCGCTCTACTGTGAATTTTCAAATTACTTTATTTAATTATAAATTAGATTTTCAAAATAAAAATTATATATATAAAATAAAAACACGTTTTTTTTTTTAAATTAAAAAAAAAAACTTCGTCACACGTGCTACGATTGATTTCAAATTACTTTATCCACTTATAAATTAAATTCTCAAAATAAAAAATTATATATATAAAATAAAAACACATATTTTTTAAATTAAAAAAAAAAAAGTCTCATTGCACGCGCGAAGCGTGTGTGATGAGGCTAGTAGATAGATTAAAGTTTTTAGAATTTAAATTCATGACCGAAATACAAATTAATAGTATAAAAATTTTGGAAAAAAATTTAAATTTAAAATCCATATAATTATGATACAAATTTTATAATTACATAATAAAAAAGTGAAAGAGACAATTTTTTTTACAAGCTGCTGATGTGGTGAGTGATTATTGGTAAATGAAAATGTGATGTTATAATTTAAGAGTAATACTACAAACACAAACTATTTTACAATATTTTTACAAAATGCTAGCGTGGCTTTAACATTTTCCGAGTAATTATGAGTAAGAGAAGTGTTATATGCACAAATTATTTTACAACATTTTTATAAACTGTTGATGTGGCAAATGTCTTATTAGTTTTTATTTAGGCCCACTATTAATAACAATTTTTCATTTACCAATAATTACTCACCACATCAGCAATTTGTAAAATTTTGTGTAAAAAAGTTTGTATCTCTAGCATTATTCAATAATTATTTGTAAATAAAAATGTAATGTTGATGGTGGGTTCGGATTAGAACTAGTAAGAATTTGCCACATCAATAATTTGTAAAAATGTTGTAAAATAGTTTGTGATTGTAGTATTACTCATAATTTAATGCAAGACTCTTGGTGAATATTGTACCCAGCCCTAATTACATAGCTTACATTATATTGTATGCAAGTTAATTATTAAATAAAGAATCTTACGTAAAGATTAATGTAGCATATTTTCCAAATTGTTTGATTACTCCTTAAATGATACATTCTTTTTGAAAACTTCGTTTACACTTCTGTTCAAATAATAAATAATTTACCCTATTTTATTTTTAATGATAACTAAAAAAAAAAAAAAATCTCTTAGAATATTCGCATCAACCAATGCAATTTTTTATTATCAAATTGAAGCTAAATGAACAACCTCATGCCATAGCACCTCACACCACCACCACCACCACCACCAACCTCCATGAACCCACATTTTGCCGCACAAAACCTTGTCAAGCCAAATCAGTCCATCATGTTATCCTCCGATAACAACCACTGCCACCCTACATCGTTATTTTAACCATGCCATACCTCAAGCCCCATCCTTTTCTATTCTTTGATGTGGAATTTGTGGCAGACTAGTCTACCTTCTCGCCTTACAACTCGGCCCAACAATCACCATAATTAAGCCTATACTTCAACAACAAACTAACTCTCCTCAAATAGATCGACATCAACACCAAAAAATTAACCTAGTTCAGCTAAGCCTAAATCTCCATGACACATTGCCACCTCAATCATCGTCCAATCAACTCAATTCATTGTCCGATAACAACAAAACCTAAAGAAGTCACCGTCTACCATTCAAAGTGACCTTTAGAGAGAGAGAGAGAGAGAGAGGTTGGAAGTTTTTTTTTCTTTTTTAAAGAGAGCAAAAAATGAGAATAATGGAAAAAAGGGTGGGTGAAGATTTTCCTAGGGATCCACCAAAAACCATTCTCACAAATTGGAAAAAAAAAAAGATAAGGAAAAAAGTATAACTTTAAATTTATGCAAATCGTTTTTTTTTTTTTTTTCTCATCATCGTTAAGAAACATATATGAGAAAAAACAAAAATATTTTCTATCATTTTTCTATTTCATTCATCCAATCAAACAGACTCTAAGATCAATCTCTTAACATGTGTTTAGGCTAGTGTACTAGATATAATATTCCTAAAAGGGTTGAGTGGAAAAATAAATGAAAGAGTGGGGGAAAAATTTTAAAAAGAGGTTCACTATTCACACTTCACACACCAAAATGGAGTTTTAACATTTTATATTACTAAAATTGGCTGAAGTCGATCAATGTTGGTGACCTAAAAGGTATAAATAGATCTTCATTCACATGAAAAAGAACTGTTGCAATAATTGTTCTAGTTGTCCACCAAAATTGGAATCCGTTAGAATGTTAGAGGCAATGCACCGAGTTATCATTTTGAACTCATATTAGAATTTCATTTCATTTCATCTCTTATGAATGGTTTTTTTTTTTTTTTTTTTTTTACCTATGACTCATGGAAACTTTATTTGGAGTGTCGTGCTGATGTTATATGAAGAGGGTAAATTGTGAGATAAGGCCTGGTAGGCCCAATGGGCCCCTTGGCAAGCCCGGTATGCCCACATCCGCGCGCCCAAAGAAGGTAGGGCCCTTCCTTTCACATGGGCCCCCGGTTAGGACGAAGGCCCAGACTTGCCCATCACGTTTCAAGAAACTTGTTCTACAAGCATGGAAGGCTTGTCCAGCAAGCCTGAGGGACTTGCTCAGCAGGTCTGAGAGGCTTGCTCAACAAGTCTGTGAGGCTTGCTCTGCAAGGAAAGGAGGCAGGACCTCACTACTATAAAAAGGCACCAACACCCCCAAAAAAGAGGTATGTGTAACTAACTCTCCTCTAGCACTAGAGAGTTGAAAAACGTTTTCTGACTTAACCTTCGGAGGGTTTTTGGCCGGCTCCACACCGGAGCCCCCTTTGAAGGTGTTCTTGTACTGTTCTATCTTTTTTTAGGCAACGGTTGTTCGAGCGTAAGGATCGTGCATCTCACTGGTGAACATTTCGGCATCATCAGTTGGCGCCGTCTGTGGGAAAGACGATCGTGACAAGTTAAGCCATTGTCGCCTCCCGGACACAAGAGTTGCATGGTACTCACACGCTCGATGGCCAACTCCAACGACGTGCAAGGCGATGAGCCGCCAAGGCCCAACGCATTAGAAAGACAGGTTCAGACCCTCGCGGCCGCAGTAGAGCGCCTCACGAAACAGAATCATGACCTGGAGGAACAGCTGCGACAGAAGAATGCGGGACATAACGGTCAGGAGGAGAACCAAGGGGACAGCTCCGAAAGAAGAGGGCCTGAGAAGCAAGGGGGCAGTAATGAGCCCAGTAAAACGGAGAGGCGCGATTCGAGCATGCCCTCCCTCACAAATGCAACGCCACCGCCCATCCTCGCGGAGATGCAGGCGATGAAAGAGCAGATGGAGGTCATGATGAACGTCCTCAAGGGACGCGTTTCCAGCGACCTTGACGATTTAGTGAATAGGACGGACTCGCCGTTCACCGCATCAGTCAACTCCTATCCCCTGCCACCGAAGTTCCGGATGCCACAGGTCGAGAGCTATGACGGGGTCAAGGACCCATTAGATCATCTGGAAACCTTCAAGACCATGATGCACCTCCAGGGAGTCCCGGACGAGGTCATGTGTAGGGCCTTCCCTACAACACTGAGGGGCGCGGCGAGAGTCTGGTTTAGCAGGTTGACGCCAAACTCGATTAGTACTTTCAAGGAGCTGAGTGCACTTTTCACCTCGCACTTCATCTGGGGGCACAGGTACAAGAGGTCGACAGCATGCCTAATGAGCATCAGGCAGCGGGAGGACGAGACGCTACGGTTGTACATAACCCGCTTCAACAAGGAAGCCCTCTCCATTGATGAGGCCGACGACAAGATTCTGGTGGCAGCCTTCACGAATGGCCTGCGGAAGGGAAAATTCCTTTTCTCCCTGTACAAAAATGACCCGAAGACCATGTCTGAGGTCCTATACAGGGCCACGAAATACATGAATGCGGAGGACGCACTGTCGGCTAGGGAAGACAAACCCAGGAAGAGGGAGAGACCGGAGGATGCCGGGCAGGACCACGGAAAGAAGAAACCAAGAACGGGAGATAGACGCGAGGATAAGCGTCCTAAACCCCCAGGAGGGAGATTCACGAGATTCACCCCTCTGAACGCCCCGCTAGACCAGGTGCTGATGCAGATCAAAGATGAGGGATCTCTGACGTTCCCGGGAAAGCTAAAGAGCGACCCAGCCAAGCGGTCCAGGAACAAGTATTGCCGTTTCCACCGAGATCACGGTCACGACACTGCGGATTGCTACGATCTGAAACAGCAGATAGAGGCCCTCATCAGAGATGGAAAACTGCAGAAATTCGTCAGTAGAGAAAGGACGGATGTCCAAGTAAGGGAGCAGGCCCCCCGGCGGGAGAATGACCGTCAGAAACCCCCCGTTGGGGAAATAAGGATGATTATAGGGGGCACGGCAGCAACGGGATCGTCCAAGAAGGCCCGGAAGACTTACCTTAGGATGGTCCAACATGTGCAAACCACGGGTTCTGTACCCAAGATGGCGCGGAGAGAAGATCCGATCATTGGGTTCTCGGAGAACGACGCGAGGCGACTCTACCATCCGCACGACGACGCCCTTGTCGTCAGTCTTAGGGTAGGAGATTACAACGTACACCGGATGCTGGTCGACAACGGCAGCTCAGCGGACATCCTGTACTACCCAGCGTTCCAGCAGATGGGAATAAATAGAGCACGGCTAACACCGGCGAACGCCCCTTTGGTCGGCTTTGGGGGAACAAGGATACTCCCATTAGGAGCAATCACGCTCTCAGTGACAGTCGGTGACTATCCGCAGCAGATCACTCAAAACGTGACCTTCTTAGTGGTCGACTGCTCATCCGCGTACAACGGTATCATAGGGCGACCGACGCTGAACTCTTGGAAAGCAGCGACCTCAACATACCACCTGATGATCAAGTTCCCCACCGAGTACGGAATTGGAGAGTTGCGGGGAGATCAGGTGGCCGCCCGGGAATGCTATGTCGCCATGCTGGAAATGGAGGATCACCAGCAGACCTTATGCATTGGCGAACAGCGGACCGTCGCAGAGCCGGTAGAAGAGTTGGAAGAAGTCACTCTCGATGAATCGAGACCCGGGCGGACGACAAGAATAGGCACCATGGCCAGCCAGACGGTAAGGCAAGACCTGGCAACCTTCCTGAAGAGTAATCAGGACATATTCGCGTGGAGCCACGAAGATATGTCAGGAATCGATCCGTCAGTAATAGTGCATAGGTTGCATGTCAACCCGGACTCCCCCCCGGTCCGGCAGAAGAAGCGGGTGTTCGCGCCGGAATGGGACAAAGCGGTTGCGGAAGAAGTTAGAAAGCTGCTGGAAGCAGGGTTCATCCGAGAAGTCTACTACCCTGACTGGCTAGCAAATGTGGTCATGGTGAAAAAGAGTAGCGGAAAGTAGAGAATGTGCGTCGACTTCACGGACCTGAACCGGGCGTGCCCGAAAGACAGCTATCCACTCCCGAGGATAGACACTCTGGTGGACTCGACGGCCAGACACGAGCTCTTGAGTTTCATGGACGCCTTCTCAGGCTACAACCAGATTAAGATGGGGGAGGAGGATCAGGAGAAAACCTCTTTCGTGACCAGTCAAGGACTTTTCTGCTACAAGGTAATGCCGTTCGGACTCAAGAACGCGGGGGCTACGTATCAGAGACTGATGAACAAGATGTTCGCGCACCAGCTCGGCAGGAACGTACAAGTCTATGTCGACGACATGTTGGTAAAGAGCGTGCGCGAGGACAACCATCTCAGCGACCTTCAGGAGACATTCGACACCCTTCGGTCGTACAACATGAAGCTGAACCCAAGTAAATGTGTGTTCGGAGTTACGGCCGGGAAATTCTTGGGATTCATGGTTTCCCAAAGGGGCATAGAGGTCAACCCAGAGAAAGTACGAGCCATAACGGAGTTAGAACCCCCGAAGACAGTGAAGGCGGTTCAGAGCTTGAACGGGAAGGTTGCGGCCCTGAACAGATTCGTCTCCAAAGCGACGGATAGGTGCTTGCCCTTCTTCCGAGTACTGAAGAAATCGTTCGAATGGACGGACGAATGCCAAAGAGCATTCGAAGATTTGAAGAGGTACCTGTCGTCACCGCCACTTCTCAGTCCATCCGTACCCGGGGAGGAGCTGTACCTCTACATTGCAGTCTCACAGGCCGCGGTCAGCGCAGCCCTGGTGAGGGAAGACGGACACTCCCAAAGACCTGTCTATTTTGTGAGCAGGGCATTCCGAGGAGCGGAAGAAAGGTACCCACGGATGGAGAAATTGGCCCTTGCCCTAATGACCGCAGCACGGAAACTCAAACCGTATTTCCAGGCCCACGTAATCGTGGTCCTGACGGACCAGCCTCTGAGGAGAGCAATGAGCAACCCCGAGGCGGCAGGAAGGATGGCCTTGTGGGCAATTAAGCTGAGCGAATTCGACGTACGCTACCGTCCGCGGACTTCGATAAAGGGGCAAGCGGTGGCAGATTTCATAGCCGAGTACACCCAGCCGGAAGACGAGGGGGCAGAAGGGCCGAAACTGTGGATCATCCACACGGACGGATCATCAAATCAGCACTCAGGAGGAGCCGGCATAGTCATACGAACACCAGAAGGGGACAAGATCGAGTGCATGGTAAGACTAGACTTCCCTACAACCAACAACGAAGCGGAGTATGAAGCCTTGATAGCCGGATTAGATCTCGCAAGGGCCGCGGGCGCCGGTAACATGGCCATACATTGTGACTCCCAGGTGATAACCAGTCAGATCAATGGCGATTTCGAGTGTAGAAACGAACGGATGAAGAAGTACCTGGAGGAGGTGAAGGGTCGAATCGCAGGCCTCGAGGTCAAATTCATTCAGATTCCAAGGGAGGAAAACGAGTGCGCCGACCGTTTGGCCAAAGCAGCCTCCGCGGAGTTCATGAATGCGCCTAAACAGGTATTATCCTTCATTCAAACTCACCCACTCATTGATGATGGAAAAAAGATACAGGCGATAGATGTTGGAGAGGACTGGACCACGCCCTTAAAAGGATACCTACAGTCGGGCTCTCTGCCAGACGGAAAGGATGCTGCAAGGAGGCTGAAGGTCCGGGCCACACGATTCGTGCTGATCAACGACACTTTGTACAAGAGAGGTTTCTCTCGGCCTTACCTAAGGTGTCTAAGCCAGGGCGAAGCAGAATATGTGACGAGGGAAGTCCACGAGGGGATTTGCGGGAATCACTCTGGAGCAAGGTCACTAGTGCACAAACTTATCCGAGTCGGGTACTATTGGCCCACAATGCTCACGGACGCCCAATCGTATGTGAAGGCCTGTGACAAGTGCCAGAGGTTCAGTAACCTGATCAGACGACCATCAGAAGAACTCTCACCCATCACGGCCCCATGGCCGTTCGCGCAATGGGGATTAGATATCATGGGCCCTTTCCCAACGGCTCTAAGGCAGCTAAAGTTCCTCGTAGTCGGCATCGACTACTTCACGAAGTGGGTCGAAGCAGAACCCCTCGCCACTATTACCGAGAAGAACATCCGTGCTTTCATATGGAAAAGCATCATATGCAGATTCGGGATCCCGAGGGTGCTTATCTCCGACAATGGAAAACAGTTCGATAACAGCGCTTTCAAGAATTTCTGCTCAGAGCTAGGCATTCGGAATCATTACTCCTCGCCAGCACACCCGCAAGCAAACGGACAGGTAGAAGTCACAAACAGGACATTACTAAAGATCATCAAGACCCGGCTCGAGGGGGCAAAAGGTATTTGGCCAGACGAGCTGCCAAGCGTCTTGTGGGCATATCGGACGACCGCAAGGACACCAACTGGGGAGACCCCGTTCCGACTTGCATACAGAGCCGATGCAGTCATACCAGCAGAAATCGGCCTCACCAGCTACCGCGTACGGAACTACACGGAGGACAAGAACGAGGAAGCTATGCGCCTTCAGCTAGACTTGGTGGACGAGGTTCGGGCAGTGGCTGAACAAAGATTAGCGCGATACCAGAACCTCATGTCTAAGAACTACGACTCAAAGGTGAGGCACAGAGATTTCCAGATCGGCGACCTGGTACTCCGAAAGGTCATGGGCGCTACTAAAGACCCTACTCAGGGAAAGCTCGGACCAAATTGGGAAGGACCGTATAGAATCACATCATGGCACAGGAAGGGCACGTACCACCTTGAGACCATGGACGGAAGAAAACTCCAGCATCCATGGAACACGGAGCACCTTCAGAGATACTACCAGTAGAAGTCAAGTTTCAATCTCCCAATGTACATTCACTAGATTTCGATTATTTTGTAGCAGTCCGTCGACTACTTTCGAACCTTTTGTTTTTTGGAACCTTTGTTAGCCCAAAAAAGGGCAGGTATTTTCTTCTACAAAATCGAATTTAATGAAGAAACGTTCAGGACCTTGCTGTGTAAATCCTACTGCTAAACGATTGCTATCAAAAAAATCTACACGTCCCAAAGAGGACGGACCCCACCATGGGTCAAAAAATTTACAAGTCCTAAAGAGAGGACGGACCTCACCATGGGGTGAAAAAATTTACAAGTCCTAGAGAGAGGACGGACCCCACCATGGGTCAAAAAATCTACACGTCCCAAAGAGGACGGACCTCACCATGGGTCAAAAAATTTACAAGTCCTAAAGAGAGGACGGACCTCACCATGGGTCAAAAAATTTACAAGTCCAAAAGAGAGGACGGACCCCACCATGGGTCAAAAAATCTACACGTCCCAAAGAGGACGGACCTCACCATGGGTCAAAAAATTTACAAGTCCTAAAGAGAGGACGGACCTCACCATGGGTCAAAAAATTTACAAGTCCAAAAGAGAGGACGGACCCCACCATGGGTCAAAAAATCTACACGTCCCAAAGAGGACGGATCTCACCATGGGTCAAAAAATTTACAAGTCCTAAAGAGAGGACGGACCTCACCATGGGTCAAAAAATTTACAAGTCCAAAAGAGAGGACGGACCCCACCATGGGTCAAAAAATCTACGTCCCAAAGAGGACGGACCTCACCATGGGTCAAAAAATTTACAAGTCCTAAAGAGAGGACGGACCCCACCATGGGTCAAAAAATTTACAAGTCCTAAAGAGAGGACGGACCTCACCATGGGTCAAAAAATTTACAAGTCCTAAAGAGAGGACGGACCCCACCATTGGTCAAAAAACTTGCAAGTCCTGAAAAGAGGACGGACCCTCCTCGGGTTGGAAATTCATACATATCCACTAAGTAGACGGACACCAACATGGACTAGAGATGTACGCGAGTCAAAAAATGAACGGACCCAACTGGTTCGCAAACACAAAATTCCACGACGTGAACGGATCAAATTAAGCAGGTATTTAATAACAAGACGGAGCATACATCAACATTATCAATACGATATTAAAAGAAGCATTTAAATAAATCAGTTTAAATGTCAAGTACAAATGATGTAAAATAAGCCCTACACACGACGGGCAAAAATCCAATGAGTTTTCCGATATAATTAATACAAAACAGAGAACGGCTACACGCTGGGGGCGACGGGGTCTTTGGGCTCTGGGGTCTTCGCTTCTTCAGCTTGGGGCTCAGGGGTGACGGAGACAGGCTTCTCCTCAGCAAAAAGGTCGGCAGTGTCATCTGAGGCGTCTGGTTGGACGGACATGCCCTCCGCGACGTTGATATCGACGGCTGAAAAGTCGAACTTGGGGTATAGAGCCTTGGCCTGACGGAGGGCATCCTCAAAGCCATCAGTATACGAAGTCCCAAGCTCCGTCAAGAGGGCGTCCGAGTCGCGGTACTCTTGGACGGCCTTCTCCCTGGCCAGACGAAGCTCGTCCTCCTTATCTTCCAGGACAGCTTTGAGTTCCTCCACCGTCCTCTGAAGCTCGTCCCTTACCTCCTCCGCCAGCTTGAGTTTTTTCTCCGTCACAACCTTCCAGTTTTTGAGCTCGAGCAGCTCCTCCTCCGTCACCCTGGCCTGGTCACGGACCCTCTCCAACGCCGTCTCATTGCGAAGAGCCCGGTCCATCAGACCCTTCGTCATGAGCATAGCCTGACGATCAAATTGAACTTGGTAAAAAAAAAAAAAAAAAAGATGACAACAAAAGAAATTGAAAGATGAATGGTGACGGGTACTTACTTGGGCAATGCTGAAGAGGCCCGTCTCCCCCATGGCCTCCGTCGAATGGTTCCCCAAATCCTCGTAGTCCTCGCTCCCAATGATGGAGGAGATCTTCCCTAAGGCATATTTTGGGTCCTCACGGAGTAGGACGGGCGGTTTCTTCTGGCTGCCCGGGGGAGCAACCATCAGACCTTTCCCCGCCCCAGGCTTGGCAGGGGTCACCGTTTTCTTTCCCTCTGCCATGAGGCCTATGACGGGCTCCGTAGAAACTTTCTGTTTCTTGGGTGCACGGTCGACCCTGGGCATCGGCCTCTTCGCCAGGGGCCTACTCGAGCCCGTCCCCATCGCCCCTACGTCCGTCTCTTTGTTCTTGGCGGCTTTGCTTCTGATGGCGGCCCTCCTCTTCGCGTCGTCCATCTCTGTAGAAACAAAAGTAGACGGGTGAAACTCAAAACGAATGAACAAAAGGAAAAAGATGTGACGGACTTACGCTGACGGGTGCGTTCCTCTTATTTTATCGCGGCGGCTGTAGGCTCAGGTTCGTCGCAATACCAGTGGACGGTATTTAGATTGACAAGCTTCGCCCAAGTCCGTTCCTCTGGTTTCGTCTTTGAAAAAATTTTCTCCAAAAAGCTGAACTCCTCTAAGTCAACTTGTGGACGCCGTCGCACTGAAAAAAACGGAGAGAAATTTAGGACGGCTAATAAAAAGTTAAAGCAAAATTACCTACGTAACGCGACGAGCTGAACTGTACCGGACGGGTCCAAGATGCCCCATGTTTTGTCGACGGGCAGAAAATCGTTCTCCCCCGGGTGGCACATCCAACCGTCACCCTCCAGGAAGAAGTAGCGGCTCTTCCAATCTCGGTTGGAGTCCGGGGTCTCATAAATGACTTTCAGGACGGACTTCCTAGGAACAAAACTGTACATGCCCCTCGACTTGTCTATCTCGTCCGGACGGTAGCAATGGAGGAACTCCCGTGCGGTCAACGACCTCGTGCCGTTGGACATGGCTCCGTACAAGACCTCCATTGCAATAAAAACCCTCCAGGCGTTGGGGGAAACCTGGCTGACGGATATACCTAAGAAGTGAAGGAGTTCTCGTTTTACCCTGTTCAAGGGGAATCTAAGTCCGGCCTTCAGCGCTTGTTCGTACACCCCCAAGTCATCCACCCCGTCGTAATAACACTTCTCGGATTTGTAGGGTAGACGGATGGGGATGTGATCGGGTATTTGGTAGATCGCCCTAATTGTCTTGAAGTGGACTTCCTTAATTGTTGACACAAATTTGTGCACCGTCCACTCAGGCAGCATGACGAACTCCCTAAGTCCGTCATCCCCAACTACAGTTCTATGTTCTCCACCGTCGTCAGAACCTTCCCCTGGTTCGGCCAACTCCATATCCTCATTTGTTGAGGACGGTGAAGTGGCAGACGGAGTCCTCTCGATCAATTCGTCCGGATCTTTGTAACCAGACGGGTACAGTTCCTCGTAACCCGCTCCGTCGCGGACGAAGGACTGGTTACTCGACGCACTAGACATTTCCTACAACGGATCGACAAAGCCTAAGACGGACTGTCTAAAATAAAAAAGGGAAGAGACGGATGCAAGATGTCTAATGTTTCTATCATGACAAATATGAAAACTGAAGGAACATCAAGGGGAACGGATAGGATCACTTACCGAATAAAGGAGCGAACGGGTTGATCTCGTTGCTGGAAGATGTGAACGGGTAAACTCTGACAAACGACGGACTCGCTCTGACAGTGAATTTTCTACGCAAAGTAGAAAAATGAAGGAGAAATGCTGGTTTTTATAGGTGGAGTGCACGGAAGACGAAGCGGCACTTCGATCCAAGATACGGACCAATCTACGAGTGACACGTGTCTTCGTCTTAAATGCTTCTGTTGTCTGTCAGACCCCCACAGTCATGACGGTGACCCTATCCGTCGCCCCCTTTCCGAAGGTCCTCATCACCAACATCCACTGAGCTCTGATCGTCACCTCTCTTACTCCGTCTTCCACCAATCTATACTTATGGTTGCCGTCCCAGTTCTTTGTTACCTTTCGTTCATGCCCATCCGTCACCTCCTTATAGACGGACCATCTCTTTTGCTTGTTTTGACCGTCACCCCAATTGACCGTCCGCACGACGGAGACGGGTCAAATGGGGTGAAGGGGGCAGCTGAAGAGGGTAAATTGTGAGATAAGGCCTGGTAGGCCCAATGGGCCCCTTGGCAAGCCCGGTATGCCCACATCCGCGCGCCCAAAGAAGGTAGGGCCCTTCCTTTCACATGGGCCCCCGGTTAGGACGAAGGCCCAGACTTGCCCATCACGTTTCAAGAAACTTGTTCTACAAGCATGGAAGGCTTGTCCAGCAAGCCTGAGGGACTTGCTCAGCAGGTCTGAGAGGCTTGCTCAACAAGTCTGTGAGGCTTGCTCTGCAAGGAAAGGAGGCAGGACCTCACTACTATAAAAAGGCACCAACACCCCCAAAAAAGAGGTATGTGTAACTAACTCCCCTCTAGCACTCGAGAGTTGAAAAACGTTTTCTGACTTAACCTTCGGAGGGTTTTTGACCGGCTCCACACCGGAGCCCCCTTTGAAGGTGTTCTTGTACTGTTCTATCTTTTTTTAGGCAACGGTTGTTCGAGCGTAAGGATCGTGCATCTCACTAGTGAACATTTCGGCATCATCATTATATATGTATCATACTCGTGTCGTAACAGTATCTTATCCGTTGTATCATGTTATAATTTTTCAAAAATTACTTATGTCGTCGTATTGTACCTGTACTTACAATGGCAAAGTTAGAAATTATTCTCAATGGAGACCAAGCCAAATATATATTATTTCGGTGGCTTTAACTTTTTCAATATAAATGTGTATGACTTTATTTTTAGAAAGAGTAATGCTACAGACATAAACTATTTTATAACATTTTTACAAACTGCTGATGTGGCTTAGCATTTATCAAGTAATTATTGGTAAATAAAAATGTGATATTAATGATGACCCAGATTAGAATTAGTAAGAATTTGCCACATCAATAGTTTGTAAAAATGTTGTAAAACCTTTTGCTAAAGAGATTTACTTATATATTTTTGTAAGTGTAATGTTAACTAATGGCATTAGGTTAGAAACAATTTTTAAAAACATTTTATGAGAAAATGATAAAACAATTAATTTTTCTAATATATTTTTATATTTTTCATAAAAGTGGTTTTAAAATTTTTTAATATGATTTATTAAAATTTACTCCAATAACATCTGTTAACGTGACCATTTTTATAAACTTATATTTTAAATGCTCCTTAAAATAAATAAAGGAGAGCATTACCTAAAATTTATTTAAATATTTTAAAATTTTAACATTAAAATAGAGGAGGAAAGGAATTTTTAGAAAATCAAAAGGGGTCTCGGCCCCTCTGACCCCTCCCCACCATCTGTTATGCATATCGTATTTGTGTCTATATTCATATCCGTGTCTGTATCTGTATCCGTGTCCGTATTTCCGTTCATGTTCGCTGTAAAAGCTATTGTGTTATTTTACTTTGAGAAAGTGGAAATCAATGTCAAAAAGTACAGGAAATTGCAAATATCTGACATTTGGCTAGGTATTGTCACAGGCCCAAAAGCAAAGATGCTTTGCGTCACATGTAACATGTTCTCTTGTTGACTAGCTATGCACCTAGGCCATCATCATCTCTAACTGGTCACCTCACCTCGAATCTCTCACACCCTATTCAATGGGGACAAAGTGTCCATTAATAAGCCGAGCTCTCCAAAATGTCACAATTGCCCTTCCTGTCATCCATCCATGTTCCCATTGTGCTGGTGTCACTGTCATTATCGGAGCAGAATCAAAACAGTGATGGGTAAGGTAAATTTTTATTATTATTTTTTTGTTTTATGGTCAAAATATCGGTTTTGGAGCTCAACATTATTTATATTTATTTTGATTAAGGTAACTGCAAAATCCTTCCTTTCTTGGGGGACCAGGTTCATAATATTCATTTAAAAAAAAAAAACCCAACTGAGTGTTTACAGTTTTTACCTACCCATAGCAGTAAAATGAGTATGAACGAAAACATTCTTAAAAACTGCCTTTTAGCTTAAATTATCTGCACAGTACGAGGTCTTAAAATAAATAAAATAGTAAGACGTGCATTTTGGATGAGTTGAACTTTTACATTAACACTGTGTTTGGTTGTAGTTATAGAAAGGGAAAAGAAAGGAAAAGAGGAAGGGGAGAGAAAAAGAAAGGAAAAATAAAAGAAGAAAATTCCTTTTGATGTGTTTAGATATAGGAAAGGAAGGAAAGAAGAAAATATGAGAGTTTTATCTTTCCATTGTTTGTTTGGGAAGGGAAAATAAAAATACAGATTTTTACCTTTGTGCCCTTATTAATCATGTGAATATTCATATATTAGAGACCATTTATAATTTGTTAAAAATGTTAGGGACAAATTAGTCATTTTATAGTATAAAGTGGTGGATCCCAAGCCATTAATGCTCTCCCTTCCTCTATTTCTGCTCAAATTGGGCTGATACCAAAAGAGTGGACCCCGCGAAAATATCATCAGTTCATCACTCCTCCTCATTCGCTTTTCTCTTCCATTGTACAACCAAACAGAGGAAATGGTATCACTTCCGTCCTTTTCTCTTCTTTTCTATTCCCTTCTCCCATTTCCAAACATAGTGTAAAAAAAATAAAAATAAAAAGATAAGTTGAACTTTTCTATTCCCTAGAGAGAGAAAGGAGTGTTAATTCCACAAAGGTGAAGAGCAGTGAGATTCAATTTGGTTAGAAGGTTAGAGAATATTTTACTTTTACACTATATGTGTTAGGTATGAGAGATTAAATAGTGTAAGGATATAAATTAATTTAATGTTATTTTTTCAAAAAAAAAATCATTACTATTATGTCTTTATTGTAATTTGAAACAATGTGGTAATATTATGGGTGTGCATTTAATCCACTTATCTAACAAATCGACCTTACTCAATCCAACTTGACGTCTTGGGTTAGAATTTTATTTTGAGTCTCAGATCAGGTTGGATTCAGGTTGATAGGTATTGAATCCAACTTGATCCACTAAATATACAAGTTTATTTATTATCCATAATTTATTTATTTTTAGTTTTCTATATTTTGGTATTTTAAAATTTTAGTTTTGATGAATTTATAACTTCACAATATAATTTAGGCATATAATGTAAATCTTTACATAATAATTTATTAAAAATAAGTAATAAAAAATTATTCAATCTTCAAATTTTTTATAAGGTATAAAACATGCACTCAACAGTCAACTAATCGATTCAACCCACATGGGTTGGGTTAGGAATCTCTCAACCCATCAAGGTCAAGTTGGGTTGAAGAAACCTTCCAAACGGATCCATGCACGTAATCTCCCTTTTCAATGCAACCAAAAACTAAACAATGATAATCTCTTCTCCCTTTTTACTTCCATCGTTTTACATCTCTCTCTTCAATTTTCACCCCCCAACAAATAGAGCATAGGACTTAGGATTACATTGTCACTATGCAGGACCGGCTGAATAGGTGAGCAAAAGATGCGATCGCTTAAGGCCCCAGGTAAAAAATAGGCCTCCAAATTTTAACCAATAAGGTTATTTATAATCAATAAATAAAATAATATTTTTTTTTCAGATGAAAAACAAATAAAAAAGAGAGAAAAAGTGCAACGTCCACAATATTTTTCACTACACTTTTACAACTAATGCTAAATAGTAGGTTGTTACAACTTGTTATTGATGACAAAAAAATAATTATAGTGATATTTTCAAGTAGAAAACAAAAAGCAACTTAAAATCTAGGATTTTTTGTAAAAAAATATTGTGAATGTTGCACTTCTACAAAAAATAAGAATAATAATAAGAGTTGAGTTAGCAAACTTTTACTAGTTCTTATCTAAGTCTATCATTAACATCACTCTTTTACTTACTACTACAATCTGCCACATCAACAAGTATGAAAAATTTCGTCAAATTTTTTCTATCTATAAAATTTCTAAAAAAAAGAAAAAATTTTACGTAGTTCATGTTAATTAGTAGTAATTTTGCATCTAAAACAAGATAGTTAATTTTCACCTTAGGCCCCCAAATGCATCAAGCCGCCCTTGTCTCTATGTATTAGCCAATTTAGATCCTAGCAAATAACATTGTGCTTAATTATTCAAAGATCATTGGTTGTTTTGAAGTTTGGTGGTGAGATCGTTAATTTGGAGTGTTTGGCTTCTCCAAATAATTAAGAGTTACTACTGCAAGGAGTTATGCTTGGAATACTATTATATCTAAGAAGGCCTCAGGTTAATTAGTGAAGAATATTGGTCTGTTTTTCAAGAATATTCTCAAGCATGCCTTCATCAACTGGTTAGTTTTTTTAAAATACTCAAAAAAAAAAAGAAAAGAGGTTGAACATTATAGATATGCTTGCTAATTGGTGTTATATAAGGGTTACTTAAGTCCTTTCCACGAAAGCATAAGGGACCTTTAGATGCTCCTAAAAAATTGTGTGGAAAAATTCTTAGGAAATGCTGTCAGCTCTTACTTCAAGCTGGTTGGGAAATGAGATTTAGAATTGGATATGATAGGGCTTCTCTAAAAAAAACAAAACAAGATGATAGGGCAGCTACAATTTATAACTCGGCTTGATTAAAATGTTCGAGTATATAACAGGAGAGTTACGACTAAGTGAAGAATTGTTTGACCTTTGAATCTTGATAGATTGTTTTGGTGCAAACATGTTGATTATACCATTTTAAATTGGCTGCTCTCTGTTACTTACGGAGGATTCTAAATTTGATTCTTGCTAGGTTTTTTATTTTTTATTTTTCTGGGTAACAATTTGATTTTGTTCTTGTTGTTGTTGTTGTTGTTGTTGTTGTAACTCTAGGATGTCTTTCTAGGTATTGCAGTTTTACTAGCTGGTGTATAAATGTCGTAAAAAGAAAAAAACAAAAAAACAAAACGCATTATTATATATATTTGAAGAGACTTAAGGTATACATCATCAAGGCTTTTAAAAAAGGCCATTATCATTTACAAGCTAGGAACAAAGAAATGTTTCTCACATACACAGTGGCGTAGCTATCAAAGGACCAAGCTAGGGATGTAGGGAATTTTAACCAAAATTCCAACCTGTGAGAAACAAAACAAATAGAGAAAATATACGTCAAAGAAAACAATCATACGCACAAGACAATATTTACGTGGTTCGGCAATTTGCCTACGTCCACGGAGTTGCAGGGATTTCACTATAAAATAAGGAGATACAATAGTGCACAAGAACACTCTCAAGAAACCCAATTCCCAATACACCCTAATTCTCTTTCACCCACAAGACAAGAAAACACTATTCTTTCTTCTTATGCGGCTGCTAGGTTATTAGGAATTATCTCTAATTCTCACTGCTTGCCAAGTATCACAAACCTAATATATATATATATATATATATATATATATATATATAGGTGGGCTTGTACTAGGAATTATAATCCTAGTTGAATTGGGTTTCCTAATATTGCTTGTATTTGGTTTAGAAGAATAATTGGGCTTGGTAATTCAAGCCACACACGGCCCACTTCAACAAATCTCCACCTTGGCTTGAATTGATCAAGCTACATGAGCAAACTCCTCCATCGCCTCCACCTTAGGCCTTAAGGGCTCACAAGCTGCACACATCAACCACAAACCTCCATAATACAATCCTTCATCCCTGCAACTCATCCTCCTGTCCTCAAGCTAGAAGACCAATTGAAGCTGCGCACAGCTTCAACTTCTCAATAGTGACACCTTTAGTCAACATGTTTGCCGGGTTCTTAGATCCACAAATCTTCTCAAGAATTACCAGTTTATCTTCAACAAGGTAACGGATAAAGTGGTATTTTGTTTGTATATGCTTCGACTTTGAATGAAAAGCTGAATTTTTGGCAAGAAAGATTGCACTCTGACTGTCACTGTGTAGAATGCCCATCTCCTGCTTCTTACCCAATTCATCTAAGAAACCATGTAGCCAAATCATCTCCTTTCCAGCTTCAGTGGCAGCAACATACTCAGCTTCTGTAGTAGACAAAGTAACAATCTTCTGTAGATTTGAAGCCCATGATATAGCTATACCACCTAGAGTAAAAACAAACCCAGTAGTACTCTTTCTACTATCAATATCACCAGCAAAATCAGCATCCACATAACCCTGCAGTTTCAAACTTGCACCTGTGAAGCAAAGACATGTATTTGATGAACCCTTCAGATATCTCAGAATCCACTTGACTACCTCCCAATGTTGCTTTCTAGGCCTACTCATGAATCTGCTCACAACTCTCACTGCATGTGCAATGTTTGGCCTTGTACACACCATAGCATACATCAAGCTGCCAATAGCTGAGGAATAGGGCACCTTGCTCATATGGTCCTTTTCTTCCTCTGTTTTCGGTGACTGTTCTTTGCTTAGTTTGAAATGACTACCCAAGGGTGTGCTCACTGGTTTAGCTTCATTTATGTTGAATCTGCTAAGGACTTTCTTCACATACTCTGATTGTGAAAGCTTCAATGTACCATTAGCCTTGTCTCTAATGATTCTCATGTCAAGGATTTGCTTTGCAGCTCCCAAATCCTTCATTACAAACTGTTTGGACAATTACTTCTTCAGATTTTTAATCTCCTCAATGCTAGACCCTGCAATAAGCATATCATCCACATACAACAGTAATATAATGTAAGAATTGTCAAAAGACTTAACATAGCAACAATGATCAGCTTCACATCTCTTGAACCCAATTCTATGTATAAAACTGTCAAATTTCTTGTACCACTGTCTTGGAGCTTGTTTTAGGCCATACAAGCTCTTTCTCAGTTTGCAGACTAGATTCTCTTGTCCCTGAACAATGAACCCTTCTGGCTGAATCATGTAAAGGTCTTCCTCCAAGTCACCATGAAGGAATGCTGTCTTCACATCTAACTGCTCAAGATGTAAGTTTTCTGCAGCCACCATTCCTAGTACCAGTCTAATTGTTGACATCTTCATAACTGGAGAAAATATCTCTGTGAAGTCAATGCCCTCCTTCTGCTGGAACCCTTTAACAACTAATCTAACCTTGTAACGTTTGCTACCATCATGCTCATTCTTTATTCTGTATACCCACTTGTTGTGCAAAGCCTTCTTTCCTACTGGCAATTCAGTCAGTTCCCATGTTTGATTCCCCAATAAGGAATCCATCTCATCCTTCATGGCTAACTCCCACTTGCTTGAATTCTCATCTTGCAAGGCTTCATCATAACACTCTGGCTCACCACCATCAATCAACAGGAGATAATTTAGAGTGGGTGAATAACGCTGTGGAGGTCTAATGTTTCTGGAAGATCTGCGGACTTCAGCTACAGGTGTACTCAGATCTACCTGTGAATTTACATTCTCCTTATCTTCTTCACCCCTTTTTTGGACAGTACCTTCAGTCAATTCATCTAAGTTGACAAACTCAGATTTCTTTTGATCTATCTCTGTAACATCTGACACTACAGTTGATCTGTCCTTGTACATAACCTGTTCATTAAATATCACATTTCTACTTCTGATGATTTTCCTGTTTTGTTCATCCCAAAACCTATAGCCAAATTTCTCATCACCATAGCCAATGAAAAAACATATTTTAGACTTTGCATCAAGTTTACTACAAGCATCAGAATCAATATGAACATAGGAAACACAACCAAAAACTTTTAAGTGTGAAAACTTTACCTCTTTACCGCTCCAAACCTCCTCAGGAAGTCTGAACTCCATGGGAACTGAAGGTCCTCGATTTATCAGGTAAGCTGCAGTGCTAACAGCATCAGCCCATAAAGGTTTTGGTAGTCCAGCATGCAACCTCATACTCCTAGCACGCTCATTGAGAGTTCTGTTCATGCGCTCAGCCACACCATTCTGCTGTGGTGTCCCAGGAATGATCTTCTCCATCCTAATTCCCTGTGCAGCACAATACTCACTAAACCTTCCATCTATGTACTCTCCTCCATTATCTGACCTCAAACATTTTACTTTCAAACCTGTTTCTGTCTCAACCATGGCCTTCAACTTCTTAAAGGTTTCAAATATATCTGATTTATTTTTCAGAAAATAAACTCATACCTTTCTGCTTGAGTCATCAATGAAAGTGATGTAGTACCTTGAACCTCCAAGGGATGCAACTGGAGAAGGCCCCCACAAATTAATGTGTACTAACTCCAATTTTTCAGCCTTCGGTGTCTTGCCAGTTTTCAAGAAGCTCACCTTTTTCTGCTTTCCTAAGATGCAACTTTCACACATG